>JANTPZ010123099.1:0-20453 GCA_025593235.1 Vachellia pachyceras | reverse complement strand
GTATTATTGTTGAGTGATGACATGCATAATTGAAAGAAGTCAAGGCATATGTACCATGTAGCCATTGTAATCACAGTAGAAGGGGCATGCTGCTCCTACACTTTGGTTGTAAGATCCACGGTTGTTATTGGCAAAGTCAAATACCTACATTCATTAATGATCAACATGTGAGATAAAGCTGAGAGATTCAATTTTATTTATTACAGAACTCACGCAAAGTCATATGACCAATTTATATTCAATATAGGACCCACATTGTCATAGTTGATAAAGAGAGATATAGACATGTGATGACTCACATCACATTTCACTTTTTCCAAGTCGTTTGTTCCATTCATATAAATTTAGGAGACTAATAAGCTCTTGTACACTTGTTTTTATCTTTAGTATAAAAGTTAAATAAGATATTTACATTAATTCTAGATATAAGACTTCAATCAATTTTATCTTCTCAATTTATAAATTTTTTTAAAGTATCTATATATTGATGACACATATCAAGGAAATTTCTATTAACGAATAGCTTCAAAGCATACGATTAAAGAGAATATTTTAGAAAAATTAATACACATTTATTATGAATAATGATTAAATTAATTTTTTAATATTCACAAATTAATCATCTACATCTTATAATAAGACCAATACGAAAGTCTTTCTTTACGTACGTAAAATGCCTTACCTGCAATAGTATTATTATGTCTCTAACTCTCTCTCTCTCTCTCTCTCACATTTACCAAACTTTAGATCTACATGCTTAATTATATCCTTGCAACCATAATTCATTAGTGGCTCATAAGAATCACATGATCATCACATGATAAATTCACTTATGCATGATCAAATGATCTTAAGAATGATCCTATAGCAACAATAATAATTCAGCGACTCAGTGGATCTTGAATAGTTACTTGGAAGATGAATAAAAATCCAAATTAAAAAAAACAAGACACACACACACTACATACCCGTATGGCATGGCTAAGAAGCCATTTAGAATATTGATGATCAGAAGCAGAAAAGGCCATGGAAGAAGCAGCAAGAGCAGCAGCAATTTCTGCAGAAAGCTCAGAACCAGGCTTGTTTGGAGTTAGAACATAAGTGTTTCTGGGAGTGTCCATATCTTCCGGTCTCTCCCAAGAAGCATGATCTCCATAGGGTTCTCCAACTTGAGCAACAACAAGATTAAGGTTTCTTGTGGCTTTAAGGAAGTAGTCACTTCCCCATCTGATAGCTTCCAAAGCATTTTGAAGCTCTGAACCCATTGAGTTCCCAAATTCTAAGACACCCCAAGCCAACATCGTTGTTGAGAATGCCATAGGAAAATGAAATTTTATGTTGTCACCAGCATCATAGTATCCTCCAACCATGTCAACCTGACAATATTATTAATCGGAGTATATTACTGTACTCATTTACTTATATTTATAAGGCAATTTCAATTTATTTTATATAGATCAAGAAAAACCTTAAACATTAACAGAGTAAAGTTATACAATAATAAATAAAAGATAAAGTTGTGCATTCATTTAAAAAATTTAATAAGATGATTTATAAATAGACAAAAAAATTTATTATCTCTCTACGTATAAATAAGACAGATGAGTAATTAATTGATTTAATTTCAGTAACTAATTCATTTATGACCTGGTTAGGGTGCCCATCAAAGCAATAAGTTCCCCCAACTAGATTTAAACCATTCAAATTTAATTTTGGATGGTCTAGATATGATTTTTTAAACTAGAATTTTTTTTATAAAAAATCATTATTTAAAAATATGGCAGTTAAGAAATTAATTTTATTTTAGGTTCTATACACATTAAAACAAGTTTTTCATAAAAATAAAAAATAAAAAAAATTTAAACTGTCCAGATCTAATGGATTGGGGGAGCTCATTACTTTTGATGAACATATTAACTAGTTCTATAAATTATTGTAACCAGTGCTATACATGTATAATAACTGCTGGGTTTTGCTTTAAAGAAGTCTATTTATTATATGCTTGATTCCCACGGAAACGTCTATAAAATATAAAATTTGGAAGGTTATATTTGACTCTTTTTTTACAAAAGCATCATACAAAATTATTATAAATTTCACCTAATAATAATTAATTTTTTTTGAGCATATACTTTTTAAACATGCAAAATACAGTATGCTTAATTTCATTGTTAGGAAATGTTAATTTATTTTTATCAGAGAAATTATTTGCATAATTTTCTGTTAATGTTAATATACTTCTATAGGCAGCAAATAAAATAAGAAAAATTATAATTAATAATAAATTTTTATAATGATTATATAAGTTTTGATGAATATAATAATCTATGAATAAGGGAATTATGATCTCTAAATACATAAAAAAAGTAAGTAAAAAATATATTCCAATTAAAAGGAGGAGCCAATAATGAAAATGATCTTCCGTTGTCATCTGTTTGGTCATCGCTTGTCATTGGTTGTTGCACCACATCGTTCAACTTGGTTTTAAACCAAAGTATTGAAAATTAGACTGGCTAGTAAAATGATTGAGGAAATGTTTCAATCATGAATTCTCTAATAATGGTTAAATCGGAGTCAATTCAATCATAATTAAAATGGTTGATTTAATGAAAATATGAAAAAAAATATTTATATATAACTCTAGAAAAAGAGTAAAATCTAAACAAAAAGCGTCAACTGACAAGTGATAATGAGATAGTCACAACACTAAAATATAAATCTGACGAATGTTATTCTAGGCTTAATCAATGAAAAATATAAAATTCAATCTAATCAACTTATTTAAAACTCTTGACCGAATCAACACAATTCCAACTACCAAAATATTTCGAAAACATCATTTCCCTTCAAGTGTATTTGGTTTGTATTGAAAACCATCAAATTCATCATCAAAAGAAACACGCAATTAATATATACTAATTAATCCAAGTGTGTGTGTGTGTGTGTGTGTGAGAGAGAGAGAGAGAGATTACATGAGCATCAGAGCCATCCTTAAGAGCAGAATCTTTTCGCCATGTCAAACGTTGAGAAGGTGGCAACTTGCCTGACCTTTGGCCTTCAAAAAACAATATACTCTTCGTTAATGCATCTCCATAATTTGCTGATGAATCTGCTTTTTCCACCATCATCGTCGTCGTTGTTGTGATCATCACCAGAAGTGTTGATAATAACTTCCATAATAAAGCCATGGCTTTGAATCTGCAGAAAATACTGCCACTACTGGTGGTTTTGATATTATGATCTCGATCGGCTTAGCTGCCACAAGAGATATAGAAGCAGTTACAAAGTTTTTCTCTGATGAAACAAATACTCTGCCTCATCAATGCCTTAAATAGCCCTTCTTCGTCAGCTTTTGATTTGCAGAATTGAATGCTGATATGGAAATTGTTTGTCAAATTATAATTAAAGAAATTTATTTACTCACAATTCCATTGGTGTTTGTGCCATAATTATTCTGGATTTTTTTATCTTTGATTGTAAAGTTAATTAATGCACTCCATAAATTATTAATATCACACCACTTATCATATGTACAAGGCAGACATAATATTTTTTGGGAAAATTGAGGAAAAATCTCTAATTGGGGAATTTATTAGCCATAAAGACCTGTCAAATTTTGAAATTTGAAGGTCATTAATTCACACGTAATAAGTTAGGGGTGAAAAAGACATAATTACCCCGAGTGAAGGAAAAACCACACGGTAAATAGAGGCCGAGAACCATAAGGCGAGAAGGAGAGGAGAGAGCGAAGTGAAGAGAGATGTTGAAAGAGGTAGATGCTCAAGCAATGGTAAAGATATCTTGATCGTCATGGTTGGACCAGTTTGGAAGCAAGCTACCTGTTGCCCCTTTCCCTTTTTCCTTCAAATTTTCATTGCGTAGATGTGAATCTGATGGAAGTTGGCCACAACAAACTCAAAACTTTGCCCCGATGAAGATTTCTAGAGGGATACTCGTAGACTGATGAAAGTTTGCTGCGATGAACTTCCATAGAATGCTGGTAACAGAGTTCTAATGTGTAAAATAAGGCTTTTAACTTTGATTAGCAGAAAAATGACACAAGCTAACCATGAAAAAATCATCAAAAGTGGTTAACTAATCATATTAAAGTATGATCACATCATTAAGTGAGTTTTCCACAAATATGTAAAATGACAAAAAATCCCAAAAATTGTAAAATGGAAGCTCAGTTGGATATTGTGGGATGTTGCAAAATGCAATTTTTGGGACTTTCTTGGGATTTTGTTTATTTGTGGAAGCTCACTTGCTAATGAGGGAGTACATTAATTAAAAGGGTAAAATTGGAATTTTATTTAATTTTAAAGCAAAGTTAATGAGATTTAATGTGCTTTTTATTTACAATAAAATATGTTTAAAATGACTTATAGATATGATTAGGAAGATTATTATTTTTTAATGTTAATTTATGTTCAAAAATTTGTCCTTGCTATCGTTTTCTTTGTAAAGCCATTGAGGAATTCCATTGATATTTTTTTTAATCGTACTTAAATCAAATTCTTTATATCTATTACATTAAGTTTTTCTATGACCATGGTTATATTGGGTTTATAGATAAGTTATTTAAAAAATAGGACACATAGTAATATGTTATTAAAAATTTGACATAATATATATAATGAACTTAAGCTAACCATTTTCCTTTTCCCCCTTTGTGATTGGTTACAATTAATGTGTTTTACACAATAATTATACCAAATATGATATCAGATGTCTTTGTATGATCCACGCACATAAAATGACCATTTTTTGAGGCAATTTCTTTTTCCACTCTTGTCTATTTGATCTTGATACGATGATCATCCAAATATGTAAATTATATTTGTCTTATCCTAAGTATAATAGCTGACTAGGGGTTGAGTTTATTCCTAAATATATACCTCAATTTCTCTCTCTTATATTTATCATTTTCCCCATAATTACATTGATTATCATACTCTCTCAACAATAGTGGCAATCATATTCAAATTACAAGATATATGTTAGGTTAAAGTATACTTTTAGTCCTTTATATTTGCGTCAATTTTCATTTTAGTCCTTTAAATTTAAAAAGTGCACTTTCAGTCCCTCAAACTTAACAAGGTTAGTTTCTCTTAAGGGAAATTGCTGACCCATCAAATTTAATTGATAATTATGCAATAAAACATTAATGAATAATGCACACATTTTAATTTTAATTTAATAATATAATAAATTTTATATTTTAAATTGTGTAAAATAAAAAAGATTTAAAATAACAGCGTTAAGTTTGATGAGTCAGCAGTTTCCGTTAAGAGAGACTAACGGCGTTAAGTTTGATAGACTAAAAGTGCAATTTTTAAACTTAAATGACTAAAGTGAAACCTGACGCAAACATAAAGGACTAAAAGTATACTTTAAATTATCTGTTATATATACATATTTTAAAGAGATCATTCCACATTTGTTATTATTAACTTATTTATTTAATTAAAATTTTTAATCTACTTAAACTAATGAAGTAGCTCTTATATTAAAAATCATGAGTATTTATTTTTGAGAATATAAGAAGCCTTGGAGTGAAGAAAATAAACATTTGTGCCATTAAAAGTAAATACACTAATCAAATTTGTATAATTCTGGTATTGATAAGGAGTCTTAAGAATTAATTTGACTTGTAAAATCATTGAAATACTTCGTCCGATCCTATATATGGCCGGTCCTTTTTATAAGTTATTACACTTAGTACATCTTTAACCATTTAATTGATTTTTTATAAGAGAAAATTGGAAGGAAAATAGAGATTGTTTCTACTCATTAATTTCAAGCTCATATTCACTTGGCATATAGGTCTTTAAACTTTATTTCAAAAGTTACGGTAACAAGAATAAATCTCCATAATTGTAAACTCCAAGAAACCATTTAACTTGTATGTGTGTATTTGGGAACTCCGTAGGAAGAATGGAGTTTACAGATTCCGAGGCATTTTATGGATTTCGAGATGGTTTTTATGAATTTCGAAATGGTTTTTACAGATTTCGAGATAGTTTTTGCCTTGGCAAGCGTGCCCGTTGGGAAAAATGGCTTCCCAATGATTTCCAGCGTAAAATAAGATGTCATCCCTTTAGGGCTTGTTTGGCAACCAATTTTAGAACATATGTTTGATTTAAAAACATAAGTTTTATCTCAAAACCGAGGTTTTGTTCAAGCAAAATTTTTTTTCCCAAAAGTTATTTTGGTTACAAAACATCAGTTTTGAAACCTACTTTTTCCTTTTTCCTACTTTTTATTTCTTTCTCTTTCCTACTTTCTTCTTTCCTACCCACTTTTTTGCCTCAGAATCTGTAAAAGCTAATGGGCTTGTTTGGATAGTCTGTTGGGAGAACGATCACAAATTCCGAGGTAAATATGTGAGAGGAATTTTGTCTCGGTAAGCGTAGGAATGTCTTTTGGGGATGTAAACGGCCTCCCCAAACAAACCAACTTCCCAAACATAAATCACTTTTCAAAATCTAAGTTTTGCCTCGGAATCTGTAAAAGCTATTTTCCAAAATCTATTCTCCAAACCCTAGGTTTTACCTCGGAATCTGTAAAAGTTATTTTTAACCTAACATCCAAACAAGCTCTTAGATTAGCATATTAGAATGAATAGCCCCTAACCCATGCCCATCGTAGGGCTCGTAACATTGTCACTCCCTTTTAGGGCTTGTTTGGTAACCCAATCTAAAACTTAGGTTTAGTTTCAAAACCTAGGTTTTACCTCAAAACCGAGGTTTTGTTCAAACAAATTTTTTTTACCCAAAAGCTATTTTGGTTACAAACCTCAGTTTGAAACCTAGGTTTTCTCTTTTCTAATTTTTTTCTCTTTTCTCTTTCCTACTTTTTCTTTCCTATTTTCCTCTTTCATACCCACTTTTTTGCTTTGAAATCCGTAAAAGCTAATAATTTCCCAAACATAAATCACTTTTCAAAACCTAGATTTTACCTCAGAATCTATAAAAACTATTTTCAACCTTATATCCAAACAAGCTCTTAAGAGTCCACGTTCACAATACTTCATTCAATAGCTTACTTGACAAAAAAACTATGTGAAAAGCCATTTTCATGAACATCATCTGAAAAAAGTACCTATTATTGTAATTATCACAATTTTAGAAAACAACATATTCCAACAAAATTAACCTGTTAAAAGAGTGAGCCCCTTGATTTGTGCTTAATGTGGCATGTGCTTGATGTGAGACTCACAAAAGTTATATAGCCTGAATGGTAAAATTTGTATAATTGAAACATTTTCTGGTTAAACCTATTTTTATCCCTATAATTTATCTTGATTTGGATTTTGGTCCTTGAAATTTAAAAATGACCGTTTTTTACCCCTCAAGCATACTCTGTCTAAAATCATTCAGGTAGTTTTAAAATGTCCTTATACTTTTAACCAATTTAGGTTTTTGTCCCTATAATTTGAACAAATTTTCCTATACTTTGAATAGCTTTTTTTATCCTTCAACTTAACGGTGTTAATTAACGCCATTAAACATCTAAGTTTTTATGAAACATGGGGATAAAACTAAATGTTTAAAATTTCACGACCAAAACCAAGAAAGATAAAAAATAATTTTAAAATTAAAAAAGAAAGAAGCTTAAAACTGCATGGATAGATTATACGATAATTGTTTCTATGTTATCACTAGTTATTAAGTCATTTCACTATAATTAACGGAGTCAGTGATACATAAATAAAATTAATGATGTTAACATCGAATTTAAGTCTTTTTAAAATCATAAGGACTAACAGTTTTAGATAAAGTAAACTTTATGAACTAAAACCATGACTTTTAAAATCACGTGCAGCTCCTGTTCAGCCACCGCTCATTTTCAGCTGCTCGTTGTCAGCTCTTCACCAGGCACCTACGTGGCATCTCACCATCAGGTACCTCTCATTGCCTTAACTATCGTGTTTAGCAACTGGTAGATTAGGTAATATTGGAAGGTTGATCCATTGGGTCATTTAGTAGCTTTCAGTGGCAAGTTTGAAGCAAAATTGGTGTGGTTCCGAAAAATTTGTGTTTCAAATCTCACTATCCCTTGCTCCTTTTTAGCACAAGTAATTTTGTCCTTGTTGAAATATGGGCCACCATTGATGGATTAGGCCCAAATCCATGGGCTTGGTCGAATGCGTAAATATGGACCATTGTGGGGAGGTTATTAAAAAGGGGAAGTGGTTCCCCAAAGTGAGAAGATATAATAAAATAGAGAAAACAAGTCTTCTCTCTTCCATTTTCTCTCATAGAGAATCCTCTCATCTCCTCTCCTCTTACCTTCGGTGCTTTTGCTGTGTCTTGTGTTTGGATTCACCATTGTGATCCGAATTCCGCGTGAGTATCTGCAGATTCGTAATTTGGCATCTCCAGGTACTCCCGAAATCCTTCAATCCTCATATCTCTTTTGTTTGCTTAGTTCCCCGTCCTCCTTCTTTACTTTACAATATACAACACAGTGGTAGTATGAACTGTTTGACGGGTACTTCCTCTAACAACTAGCTTTTGAGATAGGGTTCTTCAAGTTGCTTGGATACCTATCAATGGTATCAGAGCAGGTGGTCGACACAACGGAAATGACTAAATACAAAGTGGCTAAAATGTGAGTGAAGTATTGTAGAGTGGAGTCATCGGAATATCGTTTTTTTGGGGAGCAGGTGTACTGATAGGTACTTTATATATGAGTAAAGTTCTACACCAGGTAGTGTGGACTATTTAATGGGTTACTTAAAGCATGTCTCTTTCTTCCCAACAGTTCGTTTTGCTGTTAGTCTTCTTCATTCATTGATTCTTCATGGAAATTCGATTGAAACACATTGATGTATTACCTTCACTACAGAATGACGCCTCCCAAGAGTCCCAGCCAGAAAAATCGTTAAAGGTTTTGTCACAGGATAAATTCCCAAGAAAATGGCCCTGCTTCGTCTTCAACCTTTACAAAATTAATAAAAATACACAGTAAGTTTATTTAACTGGTGAAAATTAAAAGATCAGTAAAAAAAATGTAACATAGCGGGTTTAGTAACCATATTCTGTAATGATCAGAATAATGAGACCACAAACAACTGAAGCAAATTTATTCAGAGCATCAGTAATCCTCTTCGTTCCCGGTAAGATTGCAAATACCACTGCTATTACTAGAAGCAAAGCCTGCAGAGAAAAATTAAAAAAAATCAAATCATATTAGAAGAAATCGTGCCATGACAAATAAAAATAAATGTTGGTTACTGTTAACCTTCATAAAGGATCCAAGCTTACTAATATTTACAAGTTTACTTAACTATGAACAGTGAAAATAAAGAGGAACTAAAATTTAGCTGCCCATATCGACAGATTATATGTCATCTTAGCTAGAAATTCCCTCCCACGTCAACAGAATTCTAACTCACTAATAATAGCATGCTATGTCTTGTAGCTAGCTCAGCACAATGTATCATGCTACCTACCAGCACGTCTGGATAAGTGTTTATTATTTTTTTTCTATATCACACACGAGTTGAGATAAAATTTATCTCACATAATATTTCAATTTGCGTAAAAATACTTTTTTATCTTTTTCCCAACACCCCTACATGTACGGTATAGCCTTGCAAATTTTGTGCATTATAGTTATAGCCACTCTACAAGCATTTGTCTCTTGCCAGAAGTTCTGTCAAAGTTGAGGCCAACGATTACGTTTGATGGAATTAAATTCTATATTATATGTATATTTAATTTGTAAGAATTGGATCTCCATGTAAAATTGATTTCCAGGGTTATGGTAGGATCTATGAAAATCAAATGGGTTTAATAGAATCCAAACTTTTTAGATTAAAATACCCTTGTCTGTGAACTTTTTTGACCATTGTTACCTCTGAGACAATTTTTGTTGCATTTTCATTTATTCAATATGCATTAAAAAACATATCAATTCCATATTAATTTCCATACCATACCAAACATCTTTTTAAACTTCAAGTTCATATATATTTTTATATTTATATCCATTCCTATATCCATTTCCATCAAAATCAATTTCAATATATCAAATGAGTTATAAATGCATGACAACAGTGTTTTTCAATAGATTGAGATAATCTTCTTCACATATTTACTTTTTAAACTGTAAAAGCACTTCTTCAACGTTTTTGTAATAGCATTCTGCTTATCATTTTTACTTTTAACAAAATAGCATCTCTAGTTTAATTGCAAATCGAAAGGAAAAAAAAAACTCTGATCCTGAACCCTAATTCTGATTTGTACTTAAAATTTGCTAGTTTTTGTCTCCTCCTCGCAGATTCTCAAATTCTCGTCCCGCTTGTCTTCACTACCACTGCGGCAACCAGGAACAACCGCCGGCTGCCAGATCTCCGGTCACCGGCACATGGCGCATCCCCAAGTTTAGAACATCGATTTGGGTTCCTGTAAAGAAGAACAGGTTTGTCTGTTACTCTTTCTTCCCTCTCTCCATTTCAACTTCTCCCTTGTCTGCTTCGCAGGCTCTGTTGTCCTCATAGTTGAGGATTTTTTGTGTTGTCACTGCTATTTGGTTGTTTATAATGCCATTCATTTGTTCGAGGAAGTTTTTCCATGTGTTTTACTTTCCAAATCAGCGTTTGATATCCCCTTGTGCATTGGTGGGGATGCCTTGTAAAATGACCCTATTCAATTTCTTCACTTGGATCTACTCCAACTTTTTTTAATGTGCCGGGCTCTTGATTGAGCTTTTTAGAGAATTAATAAAAAAATCAGCAGAGGTGGGCAGAGAGAGGGGAAGATGGAACAGAGAAATTCAACAATCGGAAGGCCTTCTGGGACAGATGGCTCAGATTACTCATACCGTATGGTTGTTGATTCACGTAAGCTCCCATTTTGAGTTGTTCCTGGCTTATCAAGTTGTTTCCTTGTTATTTTGGTTAATCGCATTTTCTTGATTTTCCTGGAGCATAGATTGCTGAGCTAAATATTTTTGGGCCTTACTAGTCTCTTTGGTGGCGTTAATGTTACATTTAGGGTATCAGAAGGTAGCAAAGGGGAAGAAACGTCTTTCTGTACTTCTAACTCTTCAGGTATCTTAGATTTCTCTTAATTTCTGCTTCTCATGTTTGTTTAAGGTTATCCTAGGATTTCTATGCTAATAAGAAATTGATGTTCTTTGTTTTTCTGTTGTATCTGTTGAAGATCATTGACCAGATATTACAACTTTTAGTAAAAAAGGTGATAGGCCACTACTAATCCTGTTCCAGGGAATGGTCTAACTGTGATGACTAACTCTTTAAAAACTGTAAAAAAGGTTCCACTTTGTTTCCCGATCAAATTGCTGTATGATTCGGCATTAATCTGATTCTAATTATAATGTGGTAAAATCATAACTTGAAAAGATAGATTTGATCAGACAATCTTATAGTTTAGTTCTTCTTGGTGTTACACCCTGCTCGCAAGGTTCAGAACTTTCTACATTACATTCTTTCTCATCATGCCTAGGGGTATTTGCCACAGCATGAGAACTCTTAATTGGCATATCTACTTCCAAATTGTAATAGGATGATCAGAGATGTTGCATTGATCAGACAAATTTGGCAATGGCACATTAGAAGTTATGAAGTTCAGTTCTTTTCCCATACAACTTCATTTCTTCAGAAGAGACCTTTTTTTGGGGTTGGAATAGTTGATACATCTGGTAGTATTTGTATGGAAGCATGGATTCTTTTAGGTTAGCACTAATATGTATTCAAACGAGGGAATTGAGCATACCTGTAAAGATAAAGACAAACCGCTTGTATTGTGAAATGGTCTTTATTTAGTGTCATATCTTTCAAGGTTTTGTCATCTCTTTACAAACAACTTTGTAGCTATGATTCAATTTGACTCGTAAAATTAGTCGCTTCCATGATTTTTCTTTTAATATAGCACACATTCAAATCTCCAGTAAGGTTTATCTTTATTCTCTTCACTATCATTGGCAGAAAACTTTACTGAATTCCCCCTACAGCTTCATCAGTAGCAACAAAATAATTATGATTCCCCTTGCTTCCTGTATAGACAGTTTTCAATTTGGTTGGTGCAATTATTTGACTACAATGAGTGTATATTTTTGGACAACATTGAAATAATCCTCTTTGAATATTGCCAAACATTCCCGAGTCCTCATACTAGTTTGATGAAATATGCGAACTAGCAGCCCGTATGGTTATGCTCTTTTGGGACTTATAAAAGAAAAATAGAGCTTCTATTAATTCATTAAGGGTGTTTGGTTGGCTCCTGATGTGTAATTTAATTTGTAAATAAGTCGTTAGGGTAGTTAAGTCATTTTATTATTTTATTTATTAATTAAAAGGTTTGGAGTATCTAATTACGATTAGGATTGATATTATAAGATATTAGGATTGGGTTTGGATTAGATATTAAGGATTTGAATTAAACATTTGATTAGGATTTGGGTTACCCATGACTTATAATAAGGGTAATAATCAGTTTTATTTTCTTATGTTTGATCTATTGAATGATTAGTATAATTTCTTATTCTCTTCTCTTCCTCTTTGTTCTTTTCCTCTCATCATTTTTTCTACAATCACCCTGTGAGCTCCACATATACAAATTAGCTCTCCCAAGAGACCAAGATTACCACGGATGAGATGAACCTGGATCCCCAAACCGTTTCAGCTAGAATGAAAATATGATGGCCTGCAGCTCTTGGGTCTAACATATTCAAGGGCCATGCTCTCTCTGTTCCTGTAGCTTCTCTACCATTGCATCCCCTTATTTCTTGGTTCCTAAGTTTTTTGTCTTGCATTGCTACGTCCTTAGCCATTTAACCTGTGAATGTTATAGGATCTTTTCATTTGTTTTCTATCAGCTTAATAGAAGCACATTTCTTTGTGCCATTTTATCGTGGTTCCTTCAAAATATATTCAGGCTGTGGGATGCTGTAAACATCAAATTATATAATTATGTCCAACCTTGCTGATTCTTTTGCCCAAGCTTTTGGAAGCAGATTGGCTGAAACCTTATGATGGTCACTTGACGGATTTTTTTTGGTTGGGAGAGCAGGGTTTTTACCTTTTTTTTGTTCAATTCTCGTGATTAAAAGGGAGGTTTCTAACTGTAGCCATGTTTTACTTTCAACATCTAACGGCAAAATGTGGCAGATTATAGTTATATATTTGTTCCATGATCTGGACCATACTTGAGCTATTTACCAATATTCAACTTGTTGAGTCGATATGAAGGTTTCATCATTATTTGGGTTTTTATTGGGAAGTTTCTGTTGTTTTTAAATTTCTTCTGTTTTGTGAGATGTAAAGTTCGTCTGGTTCTGTACCCTGTTTGGAAAATATTATAGAATTATATTTGATCTGTTTATGGTCTTAATTTTGTCAATCTGGTATTTTATCCAAAGAAGAGTATTTGATGACTACAAAAATCTCTAGAATGTGCCCTTATTTCATTATGAGCAACTCCTACTGTTTAGCTGAGATGCTACTAATTTCTGTCAGTATGCTTCCAACTTGAATGAGAATTTTCTTTATTTTTAGTTGTTTAATTGCCAAGTTATTATTAGCTAGCCAGCGTACTTGTAGCACTGAGGGCTCTAAATTGCTATATAGGGTGTTGCAGGTGAAGTTTCATGCAATTTGCACAACTCAAAAAGGTTCAATATTAATCATAAAGATTATTACAGACACGCGCGCGCGCACACACACACTGTTTTTGTGTGAGCGTTTAACCAAACTCGTAACCTATGGAGACAGTGATCTTCCATAAAATATATCATCACAAATCATAAAAGTTTAAAAGGTTTTGAGGCTTAGCTTTACCCGAAGATATCATAGTGATCATCAGGGAATCTCTCATTTTCTTCATCACTAGGAAGGTGGTGGTGACTGGTGGTACTGCTGGAGGATTTTGGTCAAGGACTTAGAGTGGGGCATGAGCTGGTGTTTTAGAATCACATGTCGTTGGTGGCTGTGATGATTGTGGTGGTATTGCTGTGGGGGAGGAGAAGGGTGAGGGAGAAAGGAGGTCTGAATCATGGGAGGAGAATAGAGGAAAAGACATGTCTTCCCTGACTGTGTTGGTTGCTGTGCTGGCAATGGCGACCCAAAAGCTGTCAGAATCATTTAATCAGGGTTACTTCCCTATGCAGTTGTATGCGTGGCACACACTACAGCTAAAGAAATATAGTGCTTGTAGAGAGGCTATAACTATAATACACAAAATTTGCCAGGCTATACAATACATGTAGGTAGCATAATACATTGTGATGAGCTACAAGCTATAGCTTGCTATTATTAGTGAGTTAGAATTCTGTTGACGCTGGAGGGGAATTTCTAGCTAAGATGACATAATTTGTCGATGTGGGCAGCTAAATTTTAGTTCCTCTTTATTTTCATTGTTCATAGTTAAGTAAACTTGTAATTATTATTAAGCTTTGATCCTTTATGAAGGTTAACAGTAACCAACATTTATTTTATTTGTCATTGCACGATTTCTTCTAATATGATTTTGTTTTTTGAATTTTTCTCTGCAGGCTTTGCTTCTAGTAATAGCAGTGGTATTCGCAATCTTACCGGGAATGGAAAAGGATACTGATACTCCGAATAAATTTGCTCTTGGTTCAGTTGTTTGCGGCCTCATTATTCTGATCATTACAGAATATGGTTGCTAAGCCCTCTATGTTACATTTTTTTTACTGATCATTTAATTTTCACCAGTTAAATAAACTTTGTGTCTTTTTATTGTAAAGGTCGAAGACGAAGCAGGGCTATTTTCTTGGGAATTTATCCTGTGACAGAATCTTTAACGATTTTTCTGGTTGGGACTCTTGGGAGGCGACATTCTATAGTGAAGGTAATACATCAATGTGTTTCAATCGAATTTCCATGAAGAATCAATGAATGAAGAAGACTAACGGCAAAACTATGGAATTTTATATAGTTGGCTATGAAAAATGACAAACATGATCTGAAAATAAGTTCTAAATGAGTAACTTGACACATTCATGAGGTTAATATACTGTGTTGTGGACATAGTAAAGGAGATGATTTGTCCTGTATTTTACATGCATGTCAGTTCAGCCTAACAAATTGTGAAATCCCATAAACCACACATGAACACTTTTTTGTCACACTTGATACCAGATTCAGAGGAACTGTTACAGGGTATTAGGGCATATCTAACTGCACCAAATTCAAATGTATCGAAGACACCTGTTCAACAGTTATGTCACAACTGGGTGGTAGATAAAGAAATTTTTTTGTTCCCCCTGGGGGCGGTAACTCTCTTATCTAGATTTACACAACACTCATGTTGGAAAGAAAGAACCTTATAGGGTTAGCAAACCTGCAACGCTTAGGAGCTTTACAGAACCAAATAGGTTCAGCAAGAAGACACATTTCCTGAGTTCTTTAAGTGTTTCTTTCCTTGACTTTCAAATTTCATGTTTGTTTTTCTGTGTTTTATTTATCAAAGAGAAAGAAAATTAATGGAAGCCTTGCCTCTTTGGCATGATCAGCTTCTAACTTAGGCAATAATGAAGTTTTTAGCTTTTGTACTCTGTAGAAGCTTTTTTATTCCAAGGCAGAGACCCTTGCATATTATCAAGTAATAAAGCTAATTCACCAGTAGTCAAGAGCAAATTTACGAATGATGTAGTATTTAAATCTGTTTTGAGAAAGTAGATTGAATCAGTTGGACTGATTGTTTATCCAGTTTGGTCGACTCAAAAAATTAGGCTGTCAAAAATCAATCAAAACCCAGCCAAACCATTTAGTTTTTTGGCAAAATAGCCAAACTGGTCAAAATTTGTTTTGAACTCCCCCTTGTATTCTTTCTATAAAATAGTATGGTTCATAGGACATATGGAGGAACTGGAAATGAAAGTCACTGCAAGAGAGGTTGAAATGAAAAGAAATTGTAAACAAAAGGCATGTAGTTGATCATTTGCAGTGCTTGCCTTCCATCACACTCCATCTTCAATTTCAAACTCTTTAAGGGATCAAGGTGTTTAAACAAAGTAGTTCCTTCCTCCTCAATTGGTTCTTTGACTTTCCTTCATTCCTAAATGCCTGTTTCTGTTCATAGATGGCTGAAGGGGGAAAAAGTACCTTAAAATGGGAAAACAAGAATGATGGGGACTTTAGTCAAATGCTTTTCATCTGATAAATTATGTTTCCTTGTGCCTTTTCTTTTTCGTTATCTAATATCAGGTAGCAATTTAATATAATTTAGAAACCACAAAATTCTAAAATTAAATACATTTTAAAACATGGATTGTGTTCCATTTTCTGGCCTTGCACCGAACATCCAATGGGCCAAGGTGGCTATAATTTGAAGTTAGAAAATTTTTCTTGAAGTTACTGTGTGCATACTCTTGTGGTATTTATGTGGCTTATTTATAATTGATCTAGTCAACTTTATTTTTTAAATTATTTTAGGGTTGTTAAAATGGAGCTCCCCCTATTTTTTGATCCTAGGTTTATACATTTGATTTCTGATTTAGCATGTAAGTGCATAGTTACAACCTGATTGCTATGTTCATCGTTGGTTTTTTGGATCTCCCTAGGTTATCCAGGAGGCCAGGTTCTGGGAAACAAAGAAGTTTGACGACTTTCCTGTTCTTCAAGCTTGTATGCGTTTCTTTCCAATCCAAATTGTGTAATTTGTATTATAATTGGACTTTGTGATTGAATAATTATTGTATCGTTTTAATTGTTGCAGGCTGGGTTGTATATGCAGCTGCAGTGGTGGTGGTTAAGATCCTTACCACCAAGACGATCGTGTCCGTCATCCACAACATGTCCCCTCCCAAAAAAGCGAAAACCTCTTAGCCTCTTACAATTTTACTTTTTAGCTTGGATTGCTCTTTATACTTTTCAAGAGATTGAGGTTTTTTTTTGGTGTAGTAATTTTAGGATGTAATCATATGACCTATTAAGGGCTTGTAATATCCTCCTAGGCAATATTGTTAAAAATACTGTTTAACTCTAAATATGAGTACTTCTCCTGATTGGAAGTCAAACTTTGGTTCACTACATTGTGAGGGATCAATCCTCTAAGTTAGACACAACATATGGCTAATTTGCAGTGTAACCATGGTTTGGATCGCAAAAGTGCTTTTGACATCCAATCCAAACACGTTATGACGGCCGTAAATGTATGAAGCGGAATTGAAAACGTTCCCCATTTTCTTAGATCCATTACTGCTGATCTCTCAATTTATGCAGAGACGTGTTCAATTTATTCATGTTATTTTGTTGGATGTTTTCTGCAAGTTCAACCTCTCCATCCCCTCCCTCTCCCAAGATTTTCCTTTACTCTCCTAAATCCGTTAACTCAATTTTACTGATCACTTTGTTTTTTATTTGGAGAAATTGGAATTTTAATATCGTTTTCTAGTGACGCTGCTGTTGGTCTTATTCATTTGATCAAAGGAGCTTTGGACAAACCTTAAAAAACGTGAGAGGTGGAGTCTGGTCTGAAAAAGTTGGGAGTTTTGTCCAAAACTGCTACGTAGAGATGAGCGAGCGTGGCGGATTCATCACCAGAAATAGGTTTGAGATGGAGAACGCGGAGCGGATGGCGATGGCAACGAATCGTTGGACTCCGTTTCTAGCGTGGATTCATCATCGGAGTCTGACGAAAAGATTGGTCTTGTGAAGCTTTTAGATATTTGGTGAAGGGTCCTCGCTACACTTGGGATTCTTACTCTAATGGTTGTCTTCATCATGTTGATCTTCCAGTCCTTCGAAATCACTGTTTCCTTCATCTTCTTTGGCACTGGTGTCCTCAAGTTCTTAGTGCATGTTAGGATTCCCTATATTTTCTCTAACGTAATTTATGGTTTACGAGTTAAAGGTAGGAGATAAATTTTATCTTAACTTGCGCAAACATATTTTTCAATATTCGTCTGTTTTGAAAGAGCAGGTGGTGGGTCTTCATTGTGTTTTTGGCAAAGTATATAGAACGGAAGGGACCAGCTGGCGGTTTTCTTAAAAAAACTTGAATATTGAAATACTGAAAAATGAAACTAAGGAGGGAAGATGTTGTTCATTAATTACTAAAAAAAAATTAGTGATAAAAATATTTTTTAATTCTCCATTTTCTATTTAAATAAATTTGCTCATAAGTAAATAAGAAAAAAAAATTAATTTATTTTATCCCAATTATTTTTATCATTGATATTTAATTAAATTCTAAAAATTTAAAATATGGGTAAAATAAAATAATATTTTGAGTTTTACCTATTATTTTTTATAAAATAAAATAGAATATAATAAATTTAATTATCTTAATAATTTAGGGTTCATCCTGATCTAACCCATCAACTCCTAAATTATCTCAATCGATTTAATGTCTAATCTGATTTTTTGAATATTAGTTTTTGGCGGAAACGAATGCTTCCAATTATGTTAGCTAGGTTTGAAATTGAACCAATTTTAATATAGTAAGGGAAAAATTATATCATTAAATACTTTAGGGTGCTGATTGCACCTTCAAAAAAATAGTTAAAGGCTTTAAATTTTTGGGACTTGGATAAGAAATAAATTTATCTTCTAAAGTTTTCACCAGGTAATTAGTGCTCCCCTTACTGTTTCTATATTTTGCTCAATATGATTGCTCTTATTTTTTATGAAAAGACATTTTTTTTATTTGGCACAATAATCCTATTATTGAAGGCAATCTTTAACATTATTGGATACTAAATATCGATACCTTCTCAAATGGGGATTTAATAATTGATTCATCACGTGTAAGCGATTAATCTTTCTATTAAACCCAACCTTCATTGGTAAACGTCCTTTTCTTAGTTACTGATGGTATCCCCAAACCACTTTTCTTTGCTCTTTGAAACATCAGGCCTCCTCTATCCAACGTATTGGTTTGGGTTTTTTCTTAATACCTGAAGAAAATAGATCTCTCAGGCAACCTCATCTTCATGCAAAACCACTAAAAAAAAGAAATATATAAAAAAGAGAGATTAAAACGGTCAATATCATGTCGTAATTGATTACCACCTTTCTTTTTAATAATATGAAATGCATACTTAACTAATTTTGGAATACATTAATTAATATAAGCAAAAGAGTGAAGATATGGAGCTCAATGAGTCCGTTTAGGAATACAGTGGAATAAGCAACTTATTTGTATAAGGATTTATGGAGAAGTAAGATTGGAAATAAATCAGATAGGAAAAGTTATTTGTGTTTGGGAAAGCGGTGGAAGAAGTGACTTATTTGTAAAAGTTCAGGATTTCAGTTTGTTGGCAGATGTAACTTATTCCCACAAGCAACTTATTCCCATTAGCTTTTCCAAACAGACAAAAAATATGAACAGTAACTTATAAGGACTTTTTGCACTGTGCAACGCATTTATAGGGGTTGAAAAGTGTTTCCAAACAGATATAATTGATACAGTCTGTGAGGTGATAAAACATTGGTTGTTTGGTTGAGGCAGCAAGTACTTGCTTCAATCCCTTTCATAGAAATGTACAATTTTACCTTTTATTTATTATGTTAAGTTTACTTTAATGTGTTATATATATAGAGTTGTAGTTAATATTAAATACGAATAAAGGTAAAAAGATGTTAAATTTTAATGTAAAGTTAATGGGATTTAATGTTTTTCTTAATCTGCGTGAAACATACTGGTAGTAACTTATATGAGTTCTTATTTGATCTGCCAAGTAACTTTCTAAATCAGAATCCATCTTGATTAATCTACTTCACTAATGACAATTATGTTGGAATATTTTATTTTGTAGAACAGTCACATTATTAATCTTGTTGTTGTCTGATCTACACTTGGTGCTAATTATCCTCTCAAGTCTCAGCTTCTCAACTCTAAAAAACCAAGGTACAGGAAACCGGACCGGTGATTAAACCGGACAAGGTAGTGGGTCAAGGGTTAGTGGGTCAGACCGGGGTCAAACCGGGATCAAACCGGTGATAAATAAAAAATAAAAAAATATTTTATTGACACTGAAAATGTGAATATAATTAATCTTTGACACTGAAAATCATATTTTTATACCAAATGGCACGCGGTGGTTTTCTTCAGAATATCCTTTTGAATTCCATTGTCTTCAACCTCAGTCCACCCACTCTGTGTTATCTCACTGGCATAATCCTCCACCAAACAGGACACCTCCCAACCTTCCATTTCATTCCATCTTCTGCTTTGCTTTACTTTCTCCCTCCCATCTATTGACAACAACACTAGCTTTCCAATATCTTTTTCTCAGCCCAAATGCCATATGCATCAGCACCATTTCAAAACTAGCTTCCTGGGTTCTGATCCTTCCGCCGACGTCCTCAATTCCACCAAGCCCGTTCCTTTACCTACAGCAGAAGAACTCCCTCCTTCCATGGCTCTCCTCTCCTTCAACACCGATTCTTCTCCTCCTATTCCATCATCTTCATCTCTCTTATTAGCCTTATCTCTTGCATTGCTTTCTCCGCT
>JANTPZ010123097.1:0-31836 GCA_025593235.1 Vachellia pachyceras | reverse complement strand
AGGTAGGAAAATCACTTCAAGTGGTCGAAGGGATCTTGACCAAGTTTCTGGGCGAATTGTTGTTTCTCCTTGAATCAACAATCCATTGGCATTGCCCCTTTTTTCTATATAATTTTTTCCTGTTGTATTGAGATTTATAGATAATGTCAAGACATTATTTAACGCATTAAGCAGAGCAGTCTACTGCGCATTTTGTTTTTTCCTCAAATATTCTCATGTAACGTTCTTTTATGTTATGATCATGGAAGCCCAATTGATGCTTGTTGCAGCAAAATTTGCTCTATGTTCTCAAGGAACACTCCCTTTTGTCTTGTTGAAGGGAGCTCTGAGTTGCCATACGTTGTCCTTGCCCGAAGGTAGTGATGGCAATTTGCAAAAAAATGATTTGGGAATAGCGTTCATATAGAACAAGATGAATCAATCAGCCAACCGATAAATACGTGTAGTTGAGCTAAAACTTAGTCTAAACGAGACATTAAAGTTATATATTGAGAGTGAGAGTTATCAATGATCTGGCTTTTTGAATGGCTGATGTTCATCTTTACAGAACAACTAGGATTTTTCTGTGCGAAGGGGAATGGGAGGTGATCTGCCACGAGTGTGGACGTAAGCCAAGCATGTTTTTTTGTCAGTGGCATAGGTCAGGTTCATCACCAAAAAAGAAAAGAATTTTATTTGGTATATAATTTATTTCAAGAATTTGAATTTGATTTGGACCATGATATCGAATTGTGTCATTTAAGATGAAAATAAAATAAAATTATTATACATACATAAGATTTTAAAATTTTCATATCTATTGCATTTTATATAAATTATTTTTTTTTTAAATTTAGAAGATATTCTTCTAGTCTTATTAATAGGATAGAGAGGGAATGAAATTTTTATTCTAAAGCTATCCTTGATATTTTTATATAAATCTATAATTTTACCCTTCATTTATTATTATATGTAGTTTATTCATATGTAATGTAATATATATTGAATAAAAGAGGAAGTTGAAAATTATTTAATAAGGAAGAGTTAAAATTTAAGATTTCTTAGTAGGTATGAAAAATGTAAGTTACTTACAAATAGGATTAATAAGCACCTAAACATTTTTCTATTGTTGAGCTCTTTCTTGTGATATCTGATAAAAAAGGCATTCATTATGCTTTATACAACGTACTAATACGGATGATACGCAGAGAGTGAGTGGGATAATAGTAAAAATTTTAGGTGAGCTATTAGATATAGATATACAGATATATATAAATTTACAGCTGAAGTTTACAAATCAGGGAGTTCATGCCAGATAAGTTCATGGTGTCTTCATCCCATGACAGTTTCTTGGAACTTCCACATCAAGATTGGCAAACAACTTTCTCCAAACGAATGCATTTTATGTTTCCAGTTTTATTCAAGTTTGTTAATAGAAGGATTGATAAATAAAGGTTACTATAGTTTTTTGTCTCTCAAATTTGTCTTTATTTTAGTTTTGATTCCTCAAATTTAAAAGCAGGTGTTTTAATTCCTTAAATTTTATTTTATTTAAAATAATGATCATATAACCTATTAAAAATTTAGGTCATTTTATCTCCTGGGTAATCGAAACCACTAGTGATCAAAACCCATAATTTTATAAACTTAAATGGCCAAAATAAAAATCAGAACAAACTTGATGGAATAAAGATTATATTAACCAACTTGACAAAAAAAAAAGATTTATTAATCAAATAAATTAAAGGACCAAATTAAAAAACTGTCATAGATCAATGGACCATATTTTTATAAGGGAGTTTGTCAAAAATTTAGGATTAATTAAAAAAAACTTTCATCCAAACGAGCAAAACTCCTCTCACATACTTATGTAAAACCTAAATATAAAATCAGCAATTATACTAATGGCCTTACACAAAAATCAATCAGAACTCTTCAGAGGGACAAAAAATGAAAGGGTCAGCAATTATACTAATGGCCTTACACAAAAATCAATCAGAACTCTTCAGAGGGACAAAAAATGAAAGGGGTTATTATTCACTTTACATATAATATAATGTTTATATCTTCTGATCTTAACGAAATGCAGGGGTTATTGTCATTCCATGATAAGAAGCATCTGATCTTTCTTCTGTTGTTGATTCTGAGGAGACTGAAACTTCGGTTCTCTAGGGATGGTTGGAGGTTTCCTTGATCTTTTAGCGCACACAAATCCAGATATTAGAGACAACTTTTTTTTTCCAAAGAACAGAGCAAAATTTAGGGGAAAATAAGCATAAACACATTCAATTATGAGTAATCGTTCCAACATTACCTCCTGGGGATAAAAGGTCTGTCAAAATAAGGCATTGGTTGTGCCTTAGGGACGAGTTCTTTTCTTAACCTTCTGATTTCTTCGTCTTCTTCTAACTGCAACACAAAACAAAAGAAAAATATTGAACATCTTATATAGTAAGAAGGAAACAACGCAAGACATTGGTTGAGGGATCTATCACTATCATTGAACCTTCTGTTGCCTCTCCCTTTCCATCTTGAACTGCTCAATAAAGCTAAACTTTTCTGCCACCTGCATAAAACACTCATAAATTTTTTCCCTAATTTGCAATTTTCACCAACTGAAATAATTTCCCTGAAAAAAGCACCTGATGGTCAAACTCAGCACGATCAATAGCCCGTATGTTACTATGAAGTTTCAGGTCCATGGGCCTTGTGATTTCTTTAGTTACAGGTTTTACGAGGTTCTGAAAGAGTAGCACACCGAATTAAATCATTAGTAGAAGCAAACATGCGACCAACTATATCTTCAAATATTTTGATAGAAACTTGAACTTCTATGATATAAAACTTTTACTGCACAGCAGACGTCCTTTTTTATTTTTCTCAATCTCTCACACGCAATACATTCTACGCAAGAAGATGACCTTACCTCTGGTTCGTCCGTGGTCCATGGAAGACCCTGTGCAATGGGTATTCTCTGCTTCTCTTCTTCAATCATCTTCTCTTGTAACTTCTTTATGAATTCTTCCTCTTTCAACTTTCCCCTTTGCTACATTAGAAATTTACATATCTCAAGTGTCACTATCCAAACTCAAAAATTGAATTGAAATTCACAAGATCAATTCGTGGTCCTAAACTACCTCTGTTCTCAGCTTGAATGGTTTCTGGCTGATGGCTTTTGTGTCTTTCTTTTTCCGCCTCCTTCCCCCAGAAGTGCATGACGATTCCAAGCTCTGAAAATAAAAAATTCAAACAAACTCAATCACTTCGTTAATCGTTGTTCAATCTGCATCAGTGCTTGTAGCAGTAATTGACTAATTTTATTCTGTAATCTTACATTCCTCCTACTCCTTTGACCCCCATTGGAAGTCCTGCTCGATGTACTGCAACCACGACAAAAATAACAAACATAAGAGAAAACACAAAAGTATAGTTATGTCTATACTTAAGTAGAATCGATTAGCTTTGTTTTCATTTTTACGCACCTTTCACGGATGCTATTATCATCACAAGAAGAAGATGATGAATTTGGTTGGTCCAAGCCAAGGATTTCGGATGTGAGAAGCAAATCCGAATGGCAGAATGATGAATATGAAACTTCAGTTTCAGGTGCCTTCGAAGGATGTTGCAATCCTGGCAAGGCCCATTTCGTAGCTTTCTCTTGATCCTCGTCTGCTAAGTTATCCTCCTCCTCCTTCTCATCACAGTCATTCGAACGCGGAATAGTCAAAAGCTTCTCGAATGCCTTCACCAGATGCATCACTCTCCCACAACCTCCTTCTGGGACACTCCTTCTTGCCTCTTCCATCAATTTGTCCCTCTGACGTTTCATTGTCGAGCTGCCTACTTGATCAGGCGACTCTGTCTCGTTGATCGTCAAGCCATCTTCATCAATTGGACCCTCTTGTGTCGTCGTCAAAATCTCTGATTCGTCACAGGCCTTAGATTGATTTTGCTCCTCTGCCTGGTTTTTTAAAAATTCTTCCTGGGACGCCCTCAAGTTCTCGTAGGCCACACAAGGACACTTCTTTTTATATTTGTCTTTGTATTTGCACGTCACTGACGAATTGGAAACAGCGTCGTCTTCTTTCTTCGGCTTGTTCTTTGCTGTCACGAACTTCCTCTGACGCATCTTGTTGTGAGGTAGACAGATACCTGAATTGGGATTCTTCGACGCCGATTTCAAAGACTTCGGAGACTTGGAAGTAACAAAGGAATTTAAGGTTTTTGAACCAGGGCTACGACGATACACATTGGGATTGAAATTCTCGGGAAGTTTTGAGCATTCCTGATTCTTTACTCGATGCCCATATGATTCTTTCATCGGAGTCGTAACTCCGGCATTCTTGCAAGCCAAATCCATCGGAAAATCAAGAACGATCAGCCACAGTTATATGGCCAAAACGGATTCTCAGAATCAAGAGGGAGATGGAGAGCGAGAAAGCATATGTCAAAGGAAGACTGTTTTACTAATAGCGATATTTTGGTGATTTTCTGATTTTTTGGCCGTCTATGATGATTTTCTGATTCGCATAGGAGAAAAAATAGGAACGTTAAGCCGGGGAAGCGTAACGGCTATTTTTCGTGGGTCAGAATCTGAAATGGTAAGCCGTTAGATTTTTATTTGAGATCCTATTTAGATTTTTTGGGCCGTTGGATTCGCTTTTCAGGTAAATGCGGCGGGGATCTCATTTCTGCTCAGCGACCGTTATCATCAGGGCATAATGCAGACTTGGTACTTTTGGGCCGAAACTGATGGGCTTAGTTATTTGCTGGGTCACGTGACCGCGAAGTCGGTGCCCAATCTACATATGGACCCTTGCTTTCATATACTTTTTTTATTTTTTATACAATATACTTTTTTTAACGAAGGGGTGTTACTAATTATTAGTAGTGGGAAAACGGGTTGCGGGCTGGCCCACACGGGTTGCCCAGCCCGCCAACAACTCTCCCAGGAGGAGAGCTGGGGATCCCAGCCCGAGCCCACCAACCCGCTAGCTTTTTTATTTTAAATTTTTTTACAAAAATTATTTTTTTCTATTTTTTTACCCAATTTTTTTTAGAAGATTGTATATTTTCATGATCCTCTTTTCAATCTCATCAATAAGTATTTAATAATTTCCTAGAAATAGAGTTTAATATTACTTTTTCCTCTATAAGAAAATATTGGGTGAAAAAAATAAGAAAAAATATATATAATATGTATTTTTTTTAAAAAAATTAATTCGCACCCGCCTAACCCGCGGGTTGAGCGGGGCGGGCTGAAATTAGCCCCCTGGCAGGCTAGCGACCCGCTAGTGTTGGGCCCAACTCTACTTACGATGGGGCCGATCCCTTATTACTAGGGTCCAAAGTGTCTCAGAAGAAGCGTTCTCATACCGTCCATTCAGATTCAATCTAACAGCTTACTGTGTGCCACTATAAAATGCTATTAAAAATTGAAAAATTAAATTAGAGTATTAAATTAATGAAGAGCTTTGAACTAATTCAAATAAAGTAGGTTCAAAAATTTGGATTCTACACAATAAAAAAATATTTAAAATGGTTTAAAGTTCTTCATCAATTTAATGCAAAAATTCAAGTTTCAATAGCATTTTATGGTGGCATACTCTAATACATTAGATTAAATCTGAACGGACCGTACCAATGAACACTTGGTAGAGTTGGCAAGAGCTACCACCAATATTCCTTAGGTTGAGGGTTCGAACTTTGGGGAGTGACGACCGCGATAATTAACGCAACTCAAAGAGGTTGTCCTATCAATACCTCGCTACCACCGTAAGGTCTCATCGCGGGGGTCCGGATTAGTCTGGGGCGGGCAATGAATTCAAGATACCCCAGGATACCGGATGGTTTATACCAAAAAAAATCTAAATGGACAGTATGATGACATCAGGATGCTAAAGGCTAAGGGATGTTGAGTGACACTAGTTTTGACAAATAAAGACACAAATTTTTATTGAAAGAAGTATCCACACTTAATAATTTATTATATCTCGAAATAAATCACCTCTGTGAGGAGGTTTATTATGCTTAGGGAAAAAAATTCTTCAACCAGCAAATATTAATCATAATAGAAAAGGTTTTAACTGCTGAAATACAAGTTCCCAATTGTGAGTTTAAAAATGTTGGGAGTGGCCATGTATAAGAAAAATGTTGAAACTCAATAATGCCTAGCCTTTTATTTTTGTTATTTTAAATCTGCATGTGAGGAAGTATCTGGGGCCATGGTTGCTATAGGAGGAAACATATCTATTTATTATTTTTGTTATTTTAAATGCAATAAATGGGTCTTTTTAATGTATAGCTTCAGATGCACTCTAACAATTTCTAACCTCTGAAGCAAAGTTCATTCTTAGTTTACAAGTTTGCGAAGACTGCTTCTGTGGGGGGAGTCTGCATGATGATGATGCCTCCATCTGAATCATGTTTCTGTAAATCCTTCTCAATCACATCTCAGATTCTGATCTCCCATAATTTCTGCATTCAATTTCTCCATTAACGTCACCTTCACGAGAAGCCTAAATCTCAGATCTACTCAGATCCCCCCGGTTCTTCATGATTGAGACTTTTTTTTTTTGTTGGTAATAAACTATTCAGCCATTTTTTGTAGGAAAAAATCTGTAAAAAAATTATTTATCTAAAAAACATATTAGCGAGCATGTCATGAAAGTAAGCGTACGTGATCCTATTTAAAAAATCTATTATGTATGGAATTTTACATAATTCTAGCACTAAGTGCGTGTTTGAAAAATGATTCCTTGTTACGTTACATATAAACCGAGATAAAATTCCTCTTCCTTCGATAATACATAGCCTATGTGAATTAAGCATTTCATAACCAGCTACAGCCTTTTCTCTCTTATACAATCATAAAATAATCTAACCACTAACGTATAATAATAATAATAATAATAATAATAATAATAATAATAATAATTCCATCCTATTTTCATGAACCTTTTGAAAAGGGGGAAATGCATCATCGTCCCTAAAATACATTCTCCATCAATGAGTAGTGTTTAGCAACACATTTTGACAAAATTTATTTTGCCTTCAAAAGGAGAAAAAAAGCCTATTCTATGTAAAATGTATTTTAAATCATGATCTGAACATTACATATCATAACATGGACATTTAAAGCTGAATTTGGGATGTTTCAGATCGTGACCTAAAAGAAAAAATTATAAGTCACAGCCTATATATGTTAAATCATGACTTGAACATTCTAACCCGTAACCTGAACATGCTAACTACTTTATATCATTTTGTATTTTCCTTAATTTCATCTAATATAAAATAAATATATATATGTACTATTTAATATGATTTACTTTTTTACCTCACTTTCTACAAAAGTTGCTTTTACAGCATTCATCTAACCAAATTTTTATTTTTTAAAATGTATCATGGACAAAAATTATTTTTTAAATGCAGTATGTCCAAAATAACTAGCTAAACTTTTTTTGCCACTATACGTGTCAACCGATACGTAAAGATATCTTTAACATTGGAAAAGCACTTTACAGTTTACTCTTGTGCAAAATTGAAAACTGTTTTGGCCCAGTTTAGGATCACGATTAAAAAAAATTAAATGTGCGTTTAACAATATTTTTTTTTAAAATGAGATAATTTTTTTCACAACTTTACCTTGTAAATGGTAAAAACACTTCTCCACCGCGTTCCCAAACGAATCTAATAAATGACTAATGATTGAAGTGAAAGCCGCCTCACCTTTGTAATAAATAGAATACAAGTTCAAATTTTATAAATTACATTCAGGCATAAAAATCTTTACATTCTTGGTCTTAAAAAGGTTAAATCTAAAATCTAAAACTGCTTTATAATATCATACGTGTCTTATTAACTTGTTATACTCTCAGGTGTATATATAACAATCAGTTGTTTTTTTAAACACACTAAATACATTAACCAATCATAATATATATAATTTATCTTTAAACTAATTTCTTAACTCAAAAAGTGATAAATAAGCTAATGGTGCACGTAAATTTTTTGAAAATATGTATTACAATTAAGTATTTATTTAACCTTTTAATCTATGAAAAATACTAACAACTCTTGTATTGGGTAGTCAAATGTAATATATTTAAAAAAGTCATTACAGCTTTTACAAAAAAAAAATGGCCGCAGAATACGGAATCAAGACATGGTGCTTGATTGAATCAGGCAAATAAATTCCATTGGAGGATAATTTATTGTAAGGGCATAAGTTAAAGGGACGTATGGTATGCCAACCAGAATTATTGGGATTGTCGTACATATTACATGAGGATGCAACAAAGGGCAATAAAGACAAAGGACTTGAAGTTGACACACTGAAGAGGAAGCGGTACCTTGTGCGGCAAACGCGTGCGAAGCTGGTAGCTGGACACCCCTCTTTGCCAGTCTCGCTCCCTGACTTTGACTTTTATTCTGTGGATATATTATTAACTAGCTAATAATAATAATAATCTGGTGGCATTTCTGTCATTTCACTTCACTTCTCTTCTCGACTTTGCCCCCCGTCGTTCCCCTCTTGCCAAATGTGACCCTCCCCACCAACCGGAGCAGCGTTTACACATGCCTTTGTCCTTTTTGGTAATTACATGCTCACTGCCTCTGAGTCTGCATTGCTAATCTGCTATATATTGCCTCTGTCCCTCCCTCCTTCTACAGACCACCTCCTCTTACTTTCCCTCTCTCAGCTCCCGTGATCTCTTGTTTCTCTCCATTTCAAAGTCATTCACTTCGAAAGGTAAAATTCTGTCAGATTTCGCACTTTCATTTCCTGATTTACTTCTTCTTGTGTGTGATTCTGTCAATTTTTGAATCACTGTTGACTCCGGTCTCTGCTGTTTATATGGAACCAACCGTTCTCTTTAAATTTCGTTTCACTGGTTTATCTTATGAAAACGGAATGTCTAGTCACTATTAGATGATGGTTTTGGTTCTGAACTTCTGATTTGTTTTAGAGTCTGCGGATCCGTGGCTTTTTTTAACGCTGTTAATTATTTCAGCTGCTCAATTCTATACGTAATTCAATGCTGTTTGATATCAGCTTTTGTTGTTGGGTTTTTCTTGTGTGAAGTTCGTTGACAACGGATCTGCTAGAATTCATGTTTTATTTACAGAGATCGCCAGCAATTCGTTCGTGATTCTCGTATTTCAGCTAGATCTATTAATATTGCGTTTGTAAGATTGATCGCGAGTGGTCAACCTCTAGTCGTCCTGAAAGTTAATAATCAAAGTATCAACTCTTGCATTTATGTATTAGATCTGGTTTCTCCTAATCTCTTTTTATGGATACGGGAAGAAAATATGTTACATTCCTTTTATTAGCTCGAGTTACTTTCATTGCGTATAGATCTTGCACCGACATTGGAGTGGTGATATGCAATGATTCTCCATATCAAGTCTAATACGTTTGAATATGTCATCTTAGTTTCCACCCAGTTTGAACATTGTGATACTTGGTTCTGCTTACCAGTCTTACTATTGAGGTCGTATCAATCATGCATGAACTATTATGGAATCCCCAATGCAAGCAAATCGCATATAGACTGCTTGAAATCGCGCCTCATCATGTATTTTTCTATTGCTATTGCTTAGTACAAGACTATGTGAGATAGGATGGAATTCCCAGCTTGGTTCTATCTGGGAGGAAAATGTTTGTTCACGGAAAATTTGTACATATTTGTGTTGTTCAACTATATATTTATTATTTATTGAATTTTTTAAGATAGGAATTATTAAAGACATGCTTGCCGCTTTCATCATATTAAAAATAGTTATAAATTGCAATATAGACCTCAATATGCTGTGTTGCTACTTCAAAGCAAATAGTTTGTGTGAAAGTTGCTGCTGCTGTATCATTGTGTTCTTAACCATCCATTTGAAGCTGTTTTATCTAGGTTATCAATATCAAAAGAGGAAAAATGGTGAAGATTTGCTGCATTGGTGCTGGATATGTCGGGGGACCTACCATGGCTGTCATTGCACTGAAGTGCCCATCCATTGAAGTGGCTGTTGTTGATATCTCTGTATCCCGTATTGCAGCCTGGAACAGCGACCAGCTTCCTATCTATGAGCCAGGCCTTGATGATGTTGTAAAGCAAGCCCGTGGCAAGAACCTCTTCTTCAGCACAGATGTGGAGAAACATGTCTATGAAGCTGATATTGTGTTCGTCTCAGTTAACACACCAACCAAAACTAGGGGTCTTGGAGCTGGAAAAGCAGCAGACTTGACATACTGGGAGAGTGCTGCTCGAATGATTGCTGATGTCTCAAAATCTGACAAAATTGTGGTTGAGAAATCTACAGTCCCGGTCAAAACTGCTGAGGCCATTGAGAAAATTCTTACCCACAATGGCAAGGGAATTAAATTCCAGATACTATCTAACCCAGAATTCCTTGCTGAGGGAACTGCAATCCAAGATCTCTTCAAACCAGACCGTGTGCTCATTGGTGGTCGGGAGACTCCTGAAGGGCAAAAAGCCATTCAAGCACTGAAGGATGTTTATGCTCAATGGGTTCCCGAGGATCGAATCCTTACCACTAATCTTTGGTCTGCAGAGCTGTCTAAGCTTGCAGCTAATGCCTTCTTGGCCCAAAGAATTTCATCTGTCAATGCCATGTCAGCACTCTGTGAGGCCACTGGGGCAAATGTCAAACAGGTGTCCTTTGCTGTTGGTACAGACACAAGGATTGGACCCAAGTTTCTCAATGCTAGTGTTGGCTTTGGTGGATCCTGCTTCCAGAAAGACATATTGAACCTTGTTTACATCTGTGAGTGCAATGGCCTTCCAGAGGTAGCAGAGTACTGGAAACAAGTCATTAAGATCAATGATTATCAGAAGAGCCGTTTTGTGAACCGTGTTGTTTCCTCAATGTTCAACACAGTTGCTAACAAGAAGATTGCCATTCTGGGATTTGCCTTCAAGAAAGACACCGGAGACACTCGTGAGACTCCAGCAATTGATGTTTGCAAGGGACTGCTGGGTGATAAAGCTCGCCTGAGCATATATGATCCACAAGTCACTGAAGAGCAAATCCAGAGGGATCTCACAATGAACAAATTTGACTGGGACCATCCCATCCATTTGCAGCCAATGAGTCCCTCAACGGTGAAGCAAGTCAGTGTGGTTTGGGATGCCTATGCGGCAACGAAGGATGCACACGGGCTTTGCATTCTGACTGAGTGGGATGAGTTCAAGACTCTTGATTATCAGAAGATTTATGACAACATGCAGAAGCCAGCCTATGTGTTCGATGGAAGAAACATTGTCGATGTGGACAAGTTGCGTGAGATTGGCTTCATCGTTTACTCTATCGGTAAGCCACTGGACCCATGGCTCAAGGACATGCCAGCAGTTGCTTGAAACAAGATCATTTGATCAAGGGGATTTGTATTCCCCTCTCAGTTTGATTCTTTATTACTTTCATAAGAGGTTTTCTTTCGGCCCCTTTTTTTCTTTCCCTCTATAGTGGGCACAGAATTGGTACTAGTTAAGGGAAAGTCAAAAGACTATGTTTTGCCTTGCTTTTTGTAACTCATTTCATCATTATCTAGACGTTATGAAGTTACTAGGGAAACTTGTTTTTGTTTGATAAATCTGCTCTTACTATCACATTGTTGTAATTTTGAAACTACACATTTGCCCCACGAGAAATACGAGGTTTATGACATGAAATAATGTGGATAATTAGAAGTATGAGTCGGAGCGCCTGTTGCCTGGGCCAGCTTATCCAAGACCAACGATCATAGAGTTCTTGTTATTTTTCGATGGATTAACAGGATTATTTCCAATAAATAAATACACACACACACATATTCAAAACATAAAAAAATTAAGAATTTAAATGTTGATTTAAGAAAAAAAAAACAGAACAGGCCCTCCTTGCAATGTGCAAGTAGTTTGGAATTCTTTTAGATGAAAAATGAATTAGAACAAAGAAAGGACCAAGAAAGATACCCAACATGCAAAGTAAGTATAATTACAGAGTTCTGCCCAAAAAAGATTTAAAAAAAAGGTAGAATTACTTGTATGCATGATGCATATAGATTTATTTAGAGAGATTTATTGGAAGGTTTCAAGTAAGGAAATTATTTATAAAAAGGTCTCAAGAGTTGTCAATGGAAGCTGCTTCACTTGTCAATGGTGCTTTTTCATTGATAAAAAAGACTTGTCATTGATAACCTCTTGAGACTTTTTCATAAATAACTTCCTTTTGTAGGACTTACAATAACTCTTCCATTTAGTTATCCATTCAAGATCTGTCTGTTTTGTATGAGGAAGAAATGACACCTTAATCCATTTCACAAAAAAAAAAAAAAAGAATCAGAGAAAGAAAATCCAACTTGTATAAAGTATAATTACAACATACTTGTATTTTGAAATGAACAAGAAGGCTGACAATAATAGACTAATCTTAATGAGGACAAAGGCAAATTTCTCCCAACTAAATTAGCTAAAGCGTAATTATATATTCCTTCATGTATTCAAAACCCAAGTTTATGATGGAATTTCTCCAGACAAAATTCTTTTTCATGTCACATGCTTTAAATTTATTGGGTGATCGATTTTTTTTTGGTGAAATATTATTTTAAATGAAATGAAACTATTGTTGAAAACAAATTACTTTTTTTTGGAAAATATCAACTCATGGTAAAATGAACGTTAGAATTAGTTTATTGACGGGGTAGAGGGATGCTCAAATTGGAGGGACATGAAAACTTTTGTTCCGTTCATTTCTATTGGGTTCAGTTTCTCAAATTCTAAAGGCACATCTTAACCCTTTAGAAGTTGCCGTCTCATTTAATTTTGGGTTAAGATTCAATTTTGTACAAAATTTTTCGCACAAAATGAATTTTTTAATCCATATCACCCCACAAGTGTTAAAAGGGATTAAATCTCCACACCGTTAAAAATTAACCTGAATATCAGGTGAATTTTAATCATTTGAGAAAATTAATTAATTGTCTTTTACAATTTTTTTTACCTCCTACGAAATATCACGGGTCACATTTTCTCTATGGACTCCTGAAAAATTCTGCCCAAGCCCATGTTTGATGCGTGCTTGTTTGGGAATTCCGTTGGAAAAATGGATTTTGCAGATTTTAAGGCATTTTGGGAATTTCGAGATGGTTTTACAGATTTTAAGATAGTTTTTATGAATTTCGAGATGGTTTTTATAGATTTCAAGATGATTTTATCTCAACTTACATGCACCGTTTGGGAAAATGACTTCCCAAACAGGCACGCAATCGGATCACTTCCACGTCCTGCTTTGATTATCTTCTTGAAACTAGATTTTTCCATTCTTGGGCCTCCAGCTCTGTCGCAAAGGTCGACCTTGGTTTAATTTCATCGACTATATTACTATTCAATCTTTACCCGGTAATACTGGTAGAATTGATAAGGGCTACTATCCATATTCCTCAGGGTGAGGGTTCAAACCTTGGAGAGTAACAGACGCGATAATTAACGCAACCTCAAAGAGGTTGTTCCATCGGTATCTCGCTACCACCGTAATATTTCATCGAGGGGATCCGGATTAATCTGAACGGGTAATGAACCCAGGATATCTCAGAATACCGGATAGTTTATATCAAAAAAAAATCTTTATCCCGTAATAGGAAACAGTACGTCTTCGTCTTTGTTTCCCTGCATTAACCTGCACCGTCCATATTCAGCCTCCCCGCGAAGTTGAAAATCCAATGGACTACACCACTGTGCCTGGGTTGCAGCCAAATCCAACTCCAGCGTCTATTTCTTCTTACCCGCCTTCTGTAGCTGTTTATTTGCCCGCATCCTACCCTCTCCATTACCAACTATTATACCTTCAAATCCCTAATCCTCCTTCTGCAGATCCTCAATCTTCTATCGGAACTCAAGAATTTCGTGGTTGCTCGGGTGCGGAACCTGTGGTGAACCCTCCCGGTATTGCTTCCTATGTCCCCTTGACCTCCGACTCAGTTAGCCATCTGACTCACGAAGCCCATGCTGATTACTCGTGTGCTCACAACCCTATTGCAGATTCGAGCTCCGGATACTATGTTGACCCAAATGCTCAGAATTGGGCTGGTAGGCAGTACGGGGTGGACCCGGTTGCTTATGGAGCTGTATGTTCATTTCTTTCTTCCTTCCTTTAAAGTTTCATGTTGAGGTTATTGTGGTATGACGTGAGGTAGATTGGGGCTATCGATAACCAATGTCTTAAAAGATTGGAGGGATGACTATACTGTTTGACGTTTTGATTGTAAATAAAAGATAGATTAGAACATAGAAATAAGTTAACTTTTTGAATGGGATCGAATGTAATATGTTTAGGAATCCGAATGCATTAAGCCGTGTTCTGGTTTCAAGTTTTAATGGTGGAACCTAAAGATATGTGAATCAGCGTGTAATTATCTAACATTGATTGACGACACTTGAATATTTTTAAAATTGGTTAGCTGAAGTATTGGAAACATATGTTTCTGAAGCTATATCTCTAATCTCTAATTGGTTAATAAGTTGCCCATCCTTTGTTTATGACATCTAATTAATGATTTATCACAGTTGATATGGTTTCTAATGATGGATAATTATAAATTTGCTCTATCCTTGATGGGATCTGGATTCTGTGTGTGGTGACGATGAATCAAACTATTGAATCATGTTTGCTGTGAATGTTGGGTACACTTTGTTCTTCTTATTTGTTTACTTGTTCATTGAGTGATTGGGAAAGGAAAAATTGTGTGCCCCTATTTTGTTCAGATGGGATTGAAACTTGGTTTGCTGAAGCACTCTTTGGAAATTCAATTCATTAATTTGCTTACTGTTGGAAGTTGGAACTCTTAGTAGAAAGGAACGGAATGATGATTATCCCTATATCATCTCATATTTCATTGCATTATGTATTGTTATGAGTAGGCTATACGTGTAGTTTCAACTGGGTCGGAGCAATTGGCTACTGCGAATACTAACACCGCTTGTTGGGCTAACACCACCACAACCCAACCTCGTGGAAATGGGGTGTGGAAGAATCTCCCGAAGAAACCGAAAACTAAGATTGTCCGATCAGCATATTGTGAAGTTTGCAAGATAGATTGTACCAGCAAGGATGTTCTGGACCAGCATAAGTTAGGAAAGAAGCACAAGAAGAATTCGGAGAAATTAAAAGAAGCATTAAGGCCGCCGTCGCCACAGATTCCTGCTCCATCTGCAGTGTTGTCTAATCCTTTGATAGGGCCCCAACCCAAGGGGGACAAGAGCAAATCTGGTGGTGGGAGTAAGAAGAAAAGGAAAGCGATTGAAACGCCAGCAGATTTGGAGAAAAAGAAAAAGAAGGTTCTTGAAGGTGGGGCAGCTGCAGATGCAGTTAAAATATGTACCATTTGTAATGTGATCTGTAACAGCGAGACAGTATTTAATTATCATCTTGCAGGGCAAAAGCATGCTGCTATGATGAAGAAACAAGCTTCTTTAACATAAATAAGTAAATGCGAGCTGACTACAATTTTTCGAGTTACATTGTTTAGTCATCTTGATCGAGCAAAATCCAACTTCGTTTGTTTCAAAGTATTACCTAGCTTCATATAAAAGGAGTAGAATAGAGACACCTTAAATGGTAGCTAACACATCATGCCTTTGGTTGTACCGAGCATGAAGAACCAATATCGTGCTACAGGCATTCATGAGACTACTTGTTCTTTTGGTAGGGATGTGGGCTTTCAAACAATTGTGTTCTTTTGATGGGGATATAGGCTTTCAAACAACTGTCCCACTTTCATGTCCCTGGTAAAAGAATTTTTACATTGAAATATCTTTGTTAATAAGCATGTATAAGAGGCAATTCAGTTTGATACTAGACCTAAACCCTGTTATTTTTACAAATTAAAATATTAAATGCTCCATTATGAATTTCGCACATTCTTTGGTCACGTATGGGATACCCATTGTAGTTGACAATGAAATCCATGGTAAGCTATTACTCTGGGATTGTACATGACACATTTTTAACCAAAAATTCATTCAATACTTTATAATAAATTGCAGTCTATTAATAATTCATTAGAGGCATATTTCAGCAGGCTTGAGCGTTTAAATGTTTCCAGTTTTGGGTAGTAAACAGTAAAACACGATTAATGTAGTAATATCCTACCACATGAAGATCTCTATTATACTCATATCGATTGACCCACTTGGGTGCAAAATTCATCATATATTTTACTTCAACTAGCATATACAGCCAATACAAAGAACTTCATTTCAGTTCTGGTGCACAGAAACAAGTAAAAGAAGGATGCTGGCTTATTCGCGTCAAAACCATAGCCGCAGTTACGCTCAAATGCTGCTGCTACTCGAGTCTCCCGAAAGCTTTATTTATTTTCAGGGGGAAATATGATAAAGCGAAGGCTGTGATCATCAGGGCCATGAGAGACGCCCCATATTTCTGTTGCTATGCATGAAGGCACCCATCTTCTAAGGTAATGAGACTGAATCAATGTTCCATATATCTCGAGCATACTCGTGAATTGTGCGGTCACTGCTAAACTTGTGCGAGCCTACTGTATTCAATGTTCCATAGATCACCAATTTCAGGACCATGATTTATTGTAACCCCAACATCTGTGATGAATTTCACAATTCTCTTGGCTTGCTCATACGTAGCGAATGCCTTCCCCCCAAAGATACAAACTCGTGGTACAAATTTTGCATTCCTCTCAGCAGAACTCGTTTCTTTCATCTTCTTGTAGCGGTAAACAATTCCCAGAATGTTCAGCAACTGCCGTATATATTCATGGATTCTCTTTACCTACATAAATCCTTTCAGTTGGACAGAAGCCACAGTTATAAACTATAACAGATGTTACAAGCAACAACAGTACAGGGAGACAGCTTCAAAATTTAAAACGCTTGGCAATGAATTATTTTCACACTCAGTATATGGCCTTATTCAAAGCCATTAATCCAGTCTACAAAGACAGCAGACAAAAGGGGTGCCAAAGATTTTAGCTGAACGTTTCAGATTTGGAAAATCGTTGGGAGAAAGAAATTACAGTTTCTAAGGTGATTTTATAAATTATAAAATGATTTTACAGATTTCAAAATAATTTTCTTTTGATTTACGTACACCGTTGAAGAAATGAGTTTCCAATAAACAGACAATTGTAATACACCTTTTAAATCCTTTACTTCATCATTGAAGTTCTGCACCATGTTTAAAACAAAAGCAAGTTAATTTTTTCAATATTTAATAGATTGAATAAATTATTTAATTATAATTTATATTTTAAAATAATTATATATAATTAGATTATATATTAAACTATAAATCAGATAAATTAATATGAAAAAATATGATAAATATGATATCTAAATTATAGTAAAACATAATTTATGATTTATAGAATAAATATATAATGGTAATTTATTTTGTGATCCAGTACTGCTGTAAAAGTAAGCTGACGTACGATGTGGTTTTGCTTAGAACTTTGTGTCACATGGACATAACAGGTCTCCAGAATCCAGATCATGCCGTCGTACCACAAAGTAGACTCCAACATTGCCCATCGGATTCCTGCGTGTTGTCGACGCCTATTTTTCGTTTGCAATCAGTGGACCCACCTCCACTGACCCAACCCTCCGCCCCAAAATCCTCCTCCTTCGCTCTCTTCCCAGACACTCCGTTGATCTCCGAGGGTTCCGACGCCATACTGAATGGCCTCTCGCTGCCCAAACCACCATTCCCATCCCTGCCACTACCAATCTCCGCCTCTTCCAACCGCCTCCGCCGCCGCCCACTGTTGCTGTAACCCTCCCCCCAGTTGTTGCCCTCCACCCCCACCGCCTACAGACCAGTTGCTTCAAGCCATTGCTTCACTTCTTGGTCAGCATGACCCTCTTCCGCCACATCTTTACACTCAATGCGACCAATCTGAGGCCTACAGGTTTCTTAATCAGAAACAATACTACAAATATTCCTCCAAAAATTGCGTGCGTCAACACGACCAACAAGCCCTTTCCGCCATCGCCTCCCTTCTCTACCGTATTGAAGCCCTTGAATCTTCTCTCCACTATTTTTCCTCTTCTTCGCATGGCTATCGTTCGTCTTCGAATTATTCCCTTCGGGACACGGCGGCTCGTGTTATTCAAACCCACTTCCGCGCCTTCCTTGCTCGCAGATCGAGAGCCCTCAGGCAGCTTAAGGAGCTCGGCTGTATCAAGTCGAGATTTAATGCTCTCAAATCGTTGCTTTCTTACCATGCCCACATTGATTATGCAGCTCTATCCGGCGAGGCCATGGATTTGCTTCTCCAGCTTGACTCTATCGAAGTAATCTAATCACCAGAAGCTTTTTTAATATTATCTCTTCCTTTTTCTTCTTATTTTAATTTGTTTTTCTTTTTCCAATATTTTTCTGTGATGTTTCTAGTGCTGCGATCCGATGGTCAGGGATGGGAAACGGTCCATTAGCAGAGATTTAGGACACCTTTTGGACTCCATTGAAGGGGTTGCTGTGAAAAAGCATTTGCGTTTCGCCAAAGTAACGAAGAATGTGAGGTTTGGTCAAAACATGGACAAAACCAGAGTTTTAAACACTAAACTTGGGGATTTAGGTCATGATCGGAGGAAACTGTTGGATAACCTCAGGGGAAGAGTTGATAGGATCAGCCAATTGTGTAAGCTTTCCGCAAATGAGGAGGAGAACGTAAAATCTGAGGGCGTTCTTCATGTCATCGATAACAATGATGATGATGCAGATCCCAGAATAGTCATCAGAAGAAGAAAGGGAATAGCCCCAACTAACAATGGGGTTTTGGTTCAAAGGCAAGAAATTCAACATCAACCTAAAGCGAAGAAAAGCGTGAGCTTTGCAGAGAGTGGAAATGTTTCGAAGATCTATAGCAACACTTATGAACCAGCTCTAAGTGAAGATGTGACTTGTTTGAATGCAAGTTCGTCTAGCGATGAACAGGAGGAGATTTTGGAGAATATTAGCAATGAAGGTCGTGGTGTTGAAGATGATGAGGAGGCCATACTGGACAATGGGGGATCAGCACAGAGCAGTGATGGCGAAAGAAACTCCAAAAGGCATCTCAAGAATGATGGTAGAAATGAGGGGAAGGTTATATTTACTGCCCCATTGCCTTTGAAGATGGAAACTAGAGATGATTTGATGAAGAGTAAGGGTGTAAGAATTTTGATTTGAAAGACCGTAGAACCATGGGCTTTATGTCTTTAATTTTGTAGCAGTTGATTGACTTTTGATTGTGTCTGCATAAATTGGATTGTAAGCAGTATTGGTTTGGATTTCAGATTGATAGAGCTCCCTTCCTTTTCTAGTGAATCATGGTTCTGCAAATCGTTTTTGATTGTGTCACTTGACTCTTAACTTACTACTCGAACTCTCCTCCTGTTCTCTCAATCTACTCTACTGTTCTCTGAATCTAAGTAATTTGGTTTCATTCAATAATTGCGTAAGTCAATTTCACTGAACATTGTTCGCTCTCATGGACTAGGTTGGAACTTAGAAGAGAAGAAATGAAGAGCCAAGGATTTAATGTACTGACTGCTATTATCAAGCTCTGGTAGTAATATCCTGAAACGTGAAATGCGCAAGAAAATTTGCTGGTCATGTGTCAATATAACTCCTGACCTGTGTATTAATTGTGTGTCTCGTGATTATTGGCTTGTACAATTGTGTGCTTACTGCTAATCGGAGGAAGGAAAAAAGAAACATCATGCGCTTTATCTTGTACTTCTCAAAATGGGAGCGAATAGCCGACCAGCTTCGATACACAATGAGAAAGGTGAAGATGATTACTAATTTTATGAACTTTATCGGTGGAATTGATAACATGTTTCTATCACATGGATCGAGAAATTTCCACTGGAGCAGCACGTGCTATTCGAGAACAATTAAGCGGTCTGGAATTGAGAATCCTTACAAGCATTGCTTTACTCATCGATGGTTAAATGCCACGTTAGTGTTGAGGCTGAGATTCTTCCTAAATTGATCATGGGTTTAAATCCATCTGGTTCCTCTTACATTGAACCGTTCCATCTGGTTCCTCTTACATTGAACCGTTTGTATATGTAAGTGTAAACTGTAATACCAAGCTCTCTAGGTGAGTTAAGGAGCAGCTTGGGCTGGCTTAACACACGAGGAGATTTTTGCTTTTGGCCACATAGAAATCAGATAGTTTCACAATACCAGAAAGAGAAGTGATATCTCATAGTTATAACTCGTACAATCAACTCATATAATTCTTCAACACCTATACCAATTTTAGGTCCTAAGCTAATCAAGCTGACTTGTCTTCTTATGGCATTGTTTGATCGTCATAAATGCTACCATTTCTTTCTTTACATTATTTGAACGAGGTTATTTATTTTAAAAACAACATTATGTCTCTCTATCATTCACATGTTAGCAAACCTCTTTGGTTATTACTCAGCCTCACGATAATCACACAAGATAAAAAGAGTTAAACTAAAATTAACCACGACTGGCTTTTATCCACAATGCCACATGCTGCATTGAGACTTGCCCATGAACATAGGAAGCCTCTAAATTAGTAAATTTTGCTCCAAAATCACCTCCTTCCTTCCTAACCTCAAGGTTAAACATACGTCCCGTCTCTCTATCCGACTGCATTTTCTCACTAACCTGTAATCTGCACGCTTTTCTTTTGACTCTCTGAAGGCTTTATTATTGTTGTTTTTTTATTTTTGATTTTATGATTTTCCGGGAAAAGGAAATTATAGATTGGACCAATTAGAAAGTTCCACATAAACCACGGAAAATTATTATTACACAAAAACAGCCAACATCGAGAGGTTCGATTTTCCTCTCTCTTCCATTCCCCGTCCCTGGTCCTCCCTGGTCCCTGCGCTTCCCCCTCTTGATCCATGGGAGAGGAACTTCATTGTAATCAGAAATTGGAAGTCTTTGATTGATTCTACGATAACGGTTTGCTTTACGCCAAATGCGGTCTTCCAAAAGGCCACATAAAGGCACAGATTTGAGCAGAACTCGGATTATTAGATCTAAATTTTACTTGCAATTCCCGACTCAATCGCAGTGGCATTGCCAGTGCTTTATTGGGGCATGTGGAATTGGATCTGATGGTGTGTGTATTGATACTACGGCTGTCAATGATATAGCAAGTTGCGGCGACTCTGCTAGGGTTGTTGTGGACAGCAACGACCTGGGGCTGCGCACACGACGATGCAGCTTCGCTTCTCGCCTAGCATGCGAAGCATCACGATATCGAGCAACAATGGCTTTATTGACTTGATGAAGGTCAAGGTCGCAGCTCGCCACATTTCTTATCGAACCCTCTTCCACACCATCCTCATCCTTGCGTTCTTGTTGCCGTTTTTTTTCATTCTCACTGCAGTTGTTACCCTTGAAGGTGTCAACAAGTGCTCCTCATTTGGTACTCTAATATAAACTTACCATTTTGACCTTTAGATTCTTAGTATTATGATCCTGTTGATACCATTTGTCAGTCCATTGATTTGTTTGACATAGATCTTGGCTTCAACATTGGGTTAACAATGCCATGTCCGTGCTTTCCTGATTTTCTTTTCTTTCTCCCCACCCCCTTCTAACAAGTGTAAGCCCTGAATTTAGGGGAATTATAAATTTACTTTGATATTTTTTTTGGCAATTTACGTGATTTCGTTTCCGTAGTTAAATTTGCTAATAGAAGTTTTATTCCTGGCGTGAATATTCATTTCAGGATCCGAAGTGGCTTGAATGTTTTACTGCTCAAGTTGCATAATTTGATTGCGCTTGAACTCAAATTTAGTTACCAAGATGTTCCTATTGCATGGAAACAAGCATTATTTACTTAGCTCGCTGTTCATTATTTCATGTTACAAATCAATGTGTTTTATATTTGAAACTATCTCCACTTATCATTAGTTAATTAATTTTTGGGTAACAAATGTTTTTTTTTTCAAGGTCCCTGTTTAAACCCAGAAGGCTTCTACTGCTGTGAGTCAATTAATAATATTTCACTTAATCTCACTATTTAAAGTTACCTAGTTGCAAGTTGTTTCTGTATGTTAGTTAGGTTAGATCCTGCAACATCATTGTTTCTTTCATGCCTTGAGTCCTTTTAGATCCTTGACTGCGTACCTTTTTTATTTTTGTGCCCAGGCTGTTTGGGCAGGCGGTTAGGACCCAGGCTTCTTGGTAGGGTTGATGACTCGGGGGTAAATGTTGCTTTATTTCATTTTTGCGCCAGCTTCAAATAGATTCCAGGCAAAATTTCTGGATTGATAGTTTTTATCTGAACCCTTGTGATGATAATTATGGTGCAGGAGCATTTGGTTAGAGCTTTTTACAAGATCCTTACGGAAGTCACAGGTGGGGAAATCCCAGATGGTCTAAAGTTGCCAGATTCATTTGAACAACTAGTTTCTGATATGAAGAATAATCAATATGATGCTAAGACATTTGCAATTTTGTTAAGAGGAATGGTAAGTTGCTTGTGGGATATATTTGAAGTGTTATTCACTTCTTGGTTAATTGAGGTTGAGCAGGGAAATGGCTATCTGAAACTGAAGGCAGCTGTTGTTTGTAGTTCTTTTCTCTAATGGTTTGCATGAAAACACACTTTTGTTTTCAGATAGCATATTCAAAATTAGTTTTTTTATACTGGATTTCTATGAACACTATATTTTTCTGCAAAAACGAGATAATCTTCTTTACATATTTACCTTGACTTACGTAAAAACACTTATCCATTGCGTTCCCAAACTGGCCCAATATATGATGTGGAATCTGACATCACATTTTATTATGATTATTTATTAATTATTAATCATTCATATCTTGTATTTGTTAAAGTAATTACGTTCAGCAATTTGGTGTTCCATATGTCTTTCTTCCTTCATCCTACTATTTCTTGGCTCAAGCATAGCAAATTAGCAACTTATTGGCCCAGATCCTCTCCATTAACAAAATGAATGTAGAAGGTGCATTCAGAAGGAGATAGAGAGAAAACATTGGATTAATGTTACATGAGATGAGGGCCCCATACATGGCAATATTTTCTTGTGCCACTCTCTCTGAATATATGAATGCGTGAATGTAGGTCCAAAGGCCATATTTCTCTGCTCTTGGAGAACTACTTTGGGTAGTAGCTTATGACTGTCATAGCAATTCTTTCCTGATAACTTGCATCCCAATTTTATCAAATTGAGGCCTTAGGGCAAAACTTTTCTAGGATCGTTAAGTTGAATGCCTTGTCTAATGACCTAATACGACAAGAATAACTTTGTTTAGAAATTATGTATAATATACAAGACTTTATTGTTCCTTTTTTTAAGAGCACTACATTACTTTATGGTCCCCCCCAATAAAAAAATTCAACTCCCTTTCTTGTTATGCGTCTTAGTTTTCCAGGAGATATTTACTTCTTGCTCTTTTTTTTGTGTGAATATATTTACTTTCTTCATGATGTGAGTAGTGTGGATGCATATGCCTGCCTTTCACATATAATTGATCTATCCTTAAATGCCTTGATTACATTTGCTTATCCCAGGCAATATTTTATGTGTCATGTGATGCTTCTTTATGCAGATGGAGAAATTTGAAAGAGATATCAGAGAGTCCAAGTTTGCAGAGCTAATGAACAAGCACATTGCAGCAAGTTCAATCCCTAAAGGGATTCATTGTTTATCCTTGCGTTTGACTGATGAATATTCCTCAAATGCTCATGCACGCAAACAACTACCACCTCCAGAGTTACTTCCTCTGCTGTCTGACAACTCCTACCACCATTTTATTGTGTCAACCGATAACATTTTAGCTGCCTCAGTAGTTGTTACTTCTACTGTCCAGTCATCACTGAATCCTGACAAGATAGTCTTCCATGTCATAACAGACAAAAAAACTTATGCAGGCATGCACTCATGGTTTGCGCTTAATCCTGTCTACCCTGCTATAGTTGAAGTCAAAGGTATTCACCAGTTTGACTGGTTAACTAGGGAAAATGTCCCAGTACTTGAAGCCGTGGAAAATCAAAATGGGATCAGAAATTACTACCATGGCAATCATGTTGCAGGAGCCAATCTCAGTGATACAACTCCACGCACTTTTGCTTCAAAATTGATGTCTAGAAGTCCAAAATACATATCATTACTCAACCATCTCCGAATATACTTACCAGAGGCAAGTTAGATTTGTCAACTCTCATCTAGGATTTTCTCGTAGACAAGTTGCTTATGAGCCTATCTTTATCCCTTCTTTCTCTTCTCACTCGTGAATCTTATTTTTTTTTTGGGAAGGAATCTAAATGGAGTAATAAGGTGACCAATATTCTGGATCATCATAAGATGATTATATTTATGCAAGATTGTGCTTCATGTGGCTATCAAAGTTTTATTGATCTGAAATTTTTGTGGCATATATAGTTCAGGGCACTGAAAAGAATTTCTTTCATATCATATTAGTTGAACAGATAAGAGATGTCATGAAATGTCATCATCTTACATAGAGTGGTTTATTCTAAATCTGTGGATTATATATATAGAATATAAAGGAGCAAAAATTGCTCCTATGTCATGACATGAAATGGCCGAGAGATTTTAGCTAGGTCTCTCTCTCTCTCTCTCTCTCTCTCACAGCCTCCTCCTACACCTATCAATGTTGCTGATGGTGAGATTTGCCATTTTATTACCAAAAACTTTTACTTTAGATTTTTTTATAACTCCTGCCACACTTCGTTTTTTCTCTTGTTTGAAAAGTAAAATGGGTGGTGTTGAATGTTGAAACAATTTTTGCTGATTAAATTTTCCTTGTGTGCCAACAGCTTTTCCCAAACCTTGACAAGGTTGTCTTTCTAGATGATGATGTGGTAATTCAGCGTGACTTGTCTCAACTTTGGGAAATTGATCTAGAAGGGAAAGTTAATGGAGCTGTGGAAACTTGCAGAGGTGAAGATGAATGGGTTATGTCTAAGCGTTTTAGAAATTACTTTAATTTTACCCACCCTCTTGTTGCGAAGCATTTGGACCCCAACGAGTGTGCATGGGCTTATGGGATGAATATCTTTGATCTGCGCTCATGGAGAAAGACAGACATAAAAGAGACATACCATTCCTGGCTTAAAGAGGTAAAAATCCTAGTAGAATGTTATGGAGAAGGTTCTAATTTTTTAATTGCTGAGTAAATTTACGTTGCTTGTTGATTTAGTGCTATTTTACAACAAGGTATTGAGTGGCGACTGGCCAAAACCTTTTCACATTAATTTATAAGGCATTGGTGTGGGAAGACACGTGGACTTAAAATTTTCTATCTATTTTTGTGTCCGATTTCCCCCATCCTGAAAGAGGATAATATTTATGATTCCTCTGTTGCAGAACCTGAAGTCTAACCTGACGATGTGGAAGCTTGGAACGTTACCTCCTGCTTTAATTGCATTTAAAGGTCATGTTCACCCAATTGATCCCTCCTGGCACATGCTTGGCTTGGGATATCAGAATAAAACAAATATTGAGAGTGTAAAGAAGGCTGCGGTCATCCACTACAATGGACAGTCGAAGCCCTGGTTGGAAATTGGCTTTGAACATCTTCGGCCATTTTGGGCCAAGTATGTCAACTATTCAAATGATTTTGTCAGGAACTGTCATATCCTTGAACCATAGTCAGTTTACAAGAAGAGTGTTGGTATGAGCATCGGCAAACGCTAGAGACAAGTTAAAAAGGTTTCATCTAAATTTTGTTGGCTTGAGATTTTCTTCAAGATGAATTTGGGAGGTCAAATAGAGGTTTGGTTGACAGGACAAAACTATATAAAATTGTGGGTGGATTTGCTGCCGTCCCCAATACTGTTGCAAATTTTTATCATCCTGGAATGGCCTTGAGAATCACTTTTCAGTGTTGTGACAAAAACTGATCATGTATTTTTGCTTGATGAAAGGATGAAATAGTTTTGGTCTTCACTGCGGGCGCCTGTATTGAGGATTGCTTAGTGAAGAACTTCACAGAAAATAAACTGAACGCTGAAGATGAAAGATACACGCCAAGTCATCATTCTAGTTGGGGAAAGGGTCAGAACTAAGACAGTTATACTATGAAATTTCGACACTAGTACAGCGATTTCCCCCTCATTTTTTAGTTGTTTAATTTTTATTAGTACCACATTTTTACACTCCCATCCTTTAAATTTTGATATGGTGATATGATAAATTGTAGGCGTAGTTTTTGATATTGCTTTGGCACATATGCATTCAATTTGGGAACTGTTGGTAGGATATATGTCGGTATTCGTTTTGTACTATTACGACCCATTGGAAATGTGCAAAATAGAGACACTACTTAAATATGGGAGTTTTAAAATGGTTTAATCAAATGATTTAATTTCAGTGAAGGTTTTAGAAATTATTCTAGAATTAACTTTTTTGTGAAATAATCTAATTGCCTTGATGTTAAAAAAAGAACTTCCTTCATCGATGGTTGGCGGTGGGAGCCATGTAGAATGTACCGTATTATTTAAGAACTTCACATTTTATAATTCTTTTTTGTCCTTGATGATGATGCAGAATGTTTCCCCGGTTATGTTGAATGTATTGCAAAATTATAATTTGAGGCAGTATTTCTCTTCTAGCGTTATATAAATTGAGGTGATCAGATTAACTGAATTTATAATAAACTTTGTTGTAAACGTGGGCTCCTTTATATTGACGAATGACACCAAGACGAACTTATCTGGACTACAAGCAGAGGTCCTATGTTTGTTTAACTCATTTATGTTGCATATTTCAAGTCCCAGATGGCAATAAGATCTTCCTCTTCTTCCCCCACATTGTATCGATTTATATTAGCGGTAGAAGTTACTTTTCTAACGTAATTTATGATATAAGAGATAAATATATGAGATATGTTTATCTTGATTTGAGTGAATGATTTTTAATGAAATTCAAATGTGTCTATTATATTTGTAAGTTGTAACAATAACATTAACAAATGCTGGTTTAATTGATAAGAAATTGACTTACAGACCTTAAGGCTTAGAGTTTGAATCATGCTGCCAATGTGAAGGTCTTATTTGTGAGCGATCCATAAGTATATCTCTAACATTTCTCTGAATCTAGAGACACGCCCTAACCTTGATGAGCCCCACGTTCCTCTCATTATACCATAAATAGGTTGTAACAATAGTGAATGATACAGGTCTATTTTTTAATGGGACTGAGTATTTGGCTTTAGAAAAAATAATAGAAAGTCATATCATTAATAAATCATGAATAATGTCATTCATTTTAAACTCTGAGCAAAATGCATGACTTCAAACTGAGCATAAATTTACAGATTTCATATTCATTCATTGATAGGTGAAATGCGAACAGGAACAACATTGGACTCGAGCATTAAAAAAAAAATCCCGGGACAAATAATAATAAGAAATGTGGAATTTTTTCTTTTCTTCTCCTTGTTTTTGTACTTATTTTGTTATTTGTTGGTCAATATCAACGAGCCTACCGGATATCTATACCGACCCACGTGTATGAACCTGGTGGCTTTGGGCGTACCCAAATCATTTGTGGAGGTTTCCGTCGCGTCTTCGAACCTGCGCGAACTCTCTACACTCACTTGGCTCTTTTTATTTTCAGCATTTTCTCCATTCGCACGCAAACTTAACCTCTAGCGTTTCCCAATTGTTAACCAGATAAGCTCACTGAAGTCTCTGGGGGTCCAATCATGGCCTCTACAACTGCGTTTTCTGGGCTCAGTGCTCCTCACTTAGTTCCAATTTGCTGTAATAGAAACGATGCTCGATTTGCTCAGCCACAGCTCTCCCTAAGTTTTCCTTCTAAGTCGAAACACGCGTCTCTTAAAGCCTTAAAATCCCTGCCATTGAATAGAACGGCTTCTTTGACCAATGGATTTCCTCGAATTCACAGAAATTCTAGACACTTCTCTGTCCGCTGTGAAGCTTCAAGTGGAAGGGTAACGTGGATTCTGCGGAATGCTTTGTTTTCTTTCCAAGCTTTGATAGTGATCATGGCAACTAGTAAAACGTTCTGTGAAAATTCAATCTTGCCTCAATGCCAAACTCACTCTAAATAATTAGCAATTTAATATAGTTGGTTTTAGCTTCGTTGATAGCTGGTTTAGTTTGGTGCTTTGGAGGTGGTGTGGTTGATGCTGAATTTTGATGGAATAGCAGATTACGCAGCAAGAGTTCACAGAAATGGCGTGGCAAGCGATTCTTTCATCGCCGGAAATTGCGAAAGAGAACAAGCATCAGATTGTGGAGACGGAGCATTTGATGAAAGCTTTGTTGGAGCAGAAGAATGGGCTTGCTCGCCGGATCTTTTCCAAGCTTGGGGTTGATAATACTCGGTTGCTAGAGGCCACTGATAAGTACATCCAACGGCAACCCAAGGTGATTAATCTATTATAACTAATTTGGCATTTTATTAGTGTTAGTTTACGGTTTAATTTCTTTTCTATTAGAAAAATGGCTTAATGACCAACTGTTATTTTGCTCATGTTTGATCATGCTAGGTTCTGGGGGAATCGGCTGGTTCAATGTTAGGGCGTGATTTGGAAGCATTGATTCAGAGAGCCAGGGATTTCAAGAAAGAATATGGAGATTCTTTTGTGTCAGTTGAACACTTGGTTCTTGGTTTCACCCAAGATCAGCGATTTGGAAAGCAACTGTTCAGAGATTTTCAAATATCTCAGCAAGCTCTAAAATCTGCAATAGAGTCCATAAGGGGACGCCAATCAGTTATTGACCAAGGTAATGGTATTTCCATTTGTATTCTTTTTGTAAATGTACAGTTACCTGTGCTGTCCTCTCTTTTTCCCTGCCATCTTGGCTAGATTAGAGTATCTTATATTGCATTAAGGGGTCAAAGATGTTGTTACTTCTAGATTGTTGTAGACCAGTGGTTTCAGTTTGCCCTTGACCTGGCTATGACTGTTAGGAGCTGAACCTTATATGTTCTATGTTCAATATATTGTTTTGAAGATCCTGAAGGGAAGTATGAAGCCTTGGAAAAATATGGGAAGGATTTGACAGCAATGGCAAAAGCTGGCAAACTTGATCCTGTCATAGGAAGAGATGATGAAATACGTAGGTGCATTCAAATTCTCTCTAGAAGAACAAAGAATAATCCTGTGCTAATTGGTGAGCCTGGTGTTGGAAAGACAGCTATTTCTGAAGGGTAAGCACTGAGATCTTATTCCTAGCCTTGCTTTATTATTTTTGAACTTTTACTCTATTTGAAATCTATTCTTGTGCTGAATTCAGCTAGCTGCTAGCAACATTTGTGGGCCCTAATTCCTTGTGTAACGTATTCTATTTTAAGGAATCGTAATGTATTCTATTTTAAGTAGTTCAACAATTTGTTTATTCTTAATATGTGATTCTATTTTATAAGTTTTTAAGGAAAAATAGGTGATCAAATCATCAAATAATTTGATCTTGCTTGTACCTTATTTGTCTCATTTCATTCGTGTTCATTACCATGCCTTTGCATACTAACCTTACTCTATATTAACTAGACTTGCTCAGAGAATTGTTCAAGGAGATGTTCCTCAAGCTTTAATGAATCGTAAGGTATGTTCTTTATTCAAATATTTATGCAAAACTTAGTAGGGCTTAATATGGAAGAAAAAATGGGGCAAGAATGGGCTCAAGGAGTAAATAACCTTTGGGGTATGTTTCAGCTCAATGTTAGAGAACTGATCTGGCTTGCTTGTTGCTTTACAGCTAATATCTCTTGACATGGGTGCACTTATTGCTGGAGCAAAGTATCGTGGAGAATTTGAGGATAGATTGAAAGCTGTTCTTAAAGAAGTGACAGAATCTGAAGGCCAGACTATCCTTTTCATCGATGAGATTCATACTGTTGTTGGGGCAGGTGATAAGCTTCAAAGCTATCTAGTTTTAGGCATATGATCTTCTAGTTTTCTGAACTCTAGGTCTGCAGTTATTCTGTTTCTTTTCTGTACTCTTTCCCATGATACAAAGAACAACAGCGATTTTGCTTGTAGAGGATGATTTGCTTATAGAATAAGAAGATATACTTTGATGGATAAGTTTTTCCACCTAAAATTAGATGGCAAATTATTTGCCTGAAGACATTGAATTTAAATTGAAGCATGGATGTTATATTTGATTGCAACAATAATCTCTCTTATGCTTAGGTGCTACAAATGGTGCTATGGATGCTGGTAATCTCTTGAAGCCTATGCTTGGTCGGGGGGAGTTGCGATCTATCGGTGCAACAACATTGGATGAGTACAGGAAATATATTGAGAAGGACCCAGCACTTGAGCGTCGTTTCCAGCAAGTTTATGTTGATCAACCTTCAGTTGAAGATACCATTTCTATTCTAAGAGGGCTGCGGGAAAGATATGAGTTGCATCATGGAGTTCGCATTTCTGACAGTGCACTTGTGGAAGCTGCAATTCTTTCAGATCGTTACATCAGTGGGCGATTTTTGCCTGACAAAGGTAACAATAAATGCAGCATTATCATAGAAGATGATTTGCTTATAGAAGATTCAGGCACGCATTTGTGATGCTGAGAACTTTTGACTTGTATTGTTCTTGCAACTAACATGAGGAAGCATTCTGATTTCTAATCAAGAATTTGGAAATTTAGACACATCAATTTAGTCAAGGGCTAATGGATGATTGCTAAGGTTATGTTAAAAAAGAATCCAGTTGCTGTTGATCCCAAACCCAAAACCTTTGGAATGCGTATCCTAAGAGAACAGCATGTTACCTTTGAGGTGAAAATGATAGAGCATCAACTGAAACTGATTGTAAATATCTTTAAAGTTATAGGACTTGTGAGCTTTTGATAACATTAGTTGGGATCAGATCCTCATTTTCCTTGTATTGATCTGGCATAAAAAGAAATATGATTCTAACTTGTGTTTTACTTCCTACTGAGTTTATTTGGTTAAACTGTTCCCTTTTCTATATGGGTTAGAAACGATGATTTTCTTTAAGCACTAACTGTTTACTACTATTAAATTGCAGCCATTGATCTGGTTGATGAGGCAGCTGCTAAACTGAAAATGGAAATTACTTCTAAACCCACTGCACTTGATGAGATCAATCGGTCAGTCTTGAAACTAGAGATGGAGAGACTCTCTCTCACAAATGATACTGACAGAGCATCTAGAGATAGACTAAATCGTCTTGAGGCTGAGCTCTCTCTCTTAAAAGAGAAACAAGCTGAGCTAACTGAACAATGGGAACATGAAAAGTCTGTAATGACTCGCATCCAGTCAATTAAAGAAGAGGTATGCGGTTAGATTCTTATTATTATGGTAAATGGTTCTATTTCTGTTTTGTTCAAATTAAGAAAGATAAAAAAAATTACATGTTTTATTCTGTCCCCTTGTGGGAGGGGGTGGGGTTTAAAAGATCGCAAGAAGATAGCCTTTTGTTTTGTTTTTATTTAATTTGCAGTAACCAACATAAGTGACTTGTATCCCATATGCAGTTGATTTGTACTTTTTGAGTGAAATTATAAATTCACTTACTCAAGATGCCTAATAATAAAAATAATCAGAAGATGAAAAATAGATTTTGACAGCTTTTGCATTTATATATGCAGATTGACAGAGTAAATCTTGAGATCCAACAAGCTGAGCGGGAGTATGATCTTAATCGTGCTGCTGAGCTTAAGTATGGCAGTCTAAACTCCTTGCAGCGGCAACTTGAAAGTGCGGAGAAGGAGTTAGATGAATATATGAAATCTGGAAAGTCTATGCTGAGAGAAGAAGTTACAGGAAGTGATATTGCTGAGATTGTAAGCAAGTGGACTGGTATCCCTGTCTCAAAGCTTCAACAAACAGAAAGGGAAAAGTTATTGCATTT
>JANTPZ010123084.1:0-24287 GCA_025593235.1 Vachellia pachyceras | reverse complement strand
TCGTCCTCCTCCTCTAAAACTACATCACATGATTGTACTGATACTGTTGAGTCACGTGCTGCCCCGCCAAATCTTGGGTCAGGTCTACCACCTGGGTAGCGGGAGCTTGTAAAGTCCCATGCAGGGGTTGAACTTGAGCTAGCCCCTCCAATGTAGGGATATGGAATCCCTTCGGATATAGTATCGAAGTCTGGAAAAGGTCTCTGCCCTTTCTTGTAGCTAGGGGACCCTGTGCAGGGTTTGCATTGCTTAATGAATATATCTTTTAACTGTACATGCAAAAAAAAAAAAAAAGAACCAGATTAAAATCTATGTATTCAAAGCATAGTTATAAGAATAGAACAAAACATTTAGTTCATTAACTGAGAAACTTATTTCGATTATATCTAAGGTTGTACAGTAGTGTGTGTGGGACGCGTGTATGAAGGTGCATTCCCGTATAAATGGAATATTGGTTTAATTTGTAGCGTTTTTCATCCTGCTGATAATGGTCATTTAAAATATCGGCAATCACTTATTACGATTGGTAATGACTTCAGGAAATAAATTTTATTTTTAACAGTGTCACGAGTAAAAAATGAAGTGTTTAGACCATAAAAACTAATATCAAGACAACTTTTATCCAAGATCATGCCCAGGTACCTAAACATTTGAAATACCAAAATTGTCTCAAGTCAAATGCCATACACTAATTTTGCCAAAGCCTTAGCAAGTACCATCACATATCCACTTTTTACAGTTCATCCAGCTTTAATTATTTAACATGATAGAATCACTATTCTAGTACCTTTTTTCTTCCCATCACATTTGATATGCCAAGGCTTTCCAATCCAAACACCTGAGTGAGCGACCTATCCCCATCTTTTAAAGGTGAAGTTACGGCCATAAATTTTCCTCTCTCTTATATCTCGAAAATGGTTCTCTCAATCAATGATATGTAGATCAACGCAAAAAGTATAGAGAGGAGAGGACCGATTTTTCTTTTAATTTTCCAGAAAAGCAAATACTAATCATGCAATCAAACTATCAAATCTCATAAACATTTTGGTGATCAGAATTAGACCGAAAGAAGGAATAAAGAGCTGAGACAAAATATGGGACGCAGGAAAGGAGTGGGAAACCCGTCTTGGAAGTTCTGAAAGATAAAAGTGTGTTTGAATAAAAATAGATGGACATTGGAGCCTAAGGTTTCAGAACTGGCTCACACCATTTTCAAAGCATCACGCGACACCTTTACAGCTAGAGTATGTACTTGTCTAGATGCTACAAATGGATAACTTCATGCCATAAAGTGAAGTCCATTAAAGGGGCCTCCTTGAGTCTTTGAGCCTCCTTACCAGAGTAAGGAAGCATTTTCTAAATGGTGAACCTCAGTTCTCTCTAATTTATGGCCAATTGTTAGTTGTCAAACTATTTTACTTAATCATGACATGCTTCCTGGAAAATTCTGTACTTTGACGGTTTCAAGATAACTAACCAGCAGATTGACATGAGAACAGCAATTATTAAATACAGAGACAGTTTATAGAAATATAGTGCCTTGTGATTGTTTAAAATAGAAGTACCGTCATGCCGAGATACTTTTTGTGCCTTATAACTACCCAAGGTTAGCTTTCGCTAGCCCATATTTTTTTTTAATTTTCTATTGACATATATTCGTAAGCTTTTGGAAACAAAGAGTCGACAAGAATTCAAGGATGGGCCACACCAAGGATACGCATTAGGCAGATTCTTTCATGCATTGCAACTTTTATATACAATTCAATTTCTGAATATGAAACATGTTCCCATTACTATTCTTCTCCTTTAGTAGAAGAAATTTGACCAAAAACGAAATTTCTTTTCAAATGCACGCGAAGAGCTGAGAGTTGATGAAAAAGAGTGAAGAAAAGCTACGATCAGGGTAAATGTACTTCAACTTTATTAGCCTACTTGTATACGTTCTGTGGTTGGAAAAATTTTTTTGGGGCAAATAATCCATAAAAGGGATTAAATTGGAAAATAAATACGTAATGGTAATTTTTAATTTGTATTTACTGTGAAAATACCAAAAAATGACTTTCTTAACTTTTTTTAGTAAAAAGAATTTTAAATTTGTTTTTTTTTCAGTATAGATTTGATCATATGGGAACTGATGATTATGATAGATTCCAGGGTGGTCCCCGCCATATCAGGGCCGTAACGGGGTTTTACGATTTTGTTTGTTTTCAGAAAAAGAAGTTCCGAAACCAAAAGCAAACATTGTAGCTGAAGTGTAGAGAGAGATGGAGAGCGAGCGAATGAGAGAGAGGAATTAGGAACCTGCGAAGTTAGGCCTTTAACGGCCTCTTTCGTACTGGGCGTGCCACTGTCACGTCCACCTTCTTCTTCTTCTTCCCTGTCGTCCGTCGTCTGCTTCGTACATGCTATGCACGTAAACATCTTCGCTCGCTATTCCCTTTTTGTTTCTGCCCAAAAAATCAAAGTCGGTTAATAAAAATTGTGAACCGTCTAATTACTGCTCCACACTCACCTTTAGGTCCAACAAAAAAACCACCCCGAAAATACTTTGAATATAATTTACTCGTGACAATGGTTGCCAAAGGGAAATATTTAAAACAAGTTGTGTTGTGTATCAGGGAAAATTTGATTGGCAAAAAGAAGTCACTTTTTTTTTGATAAAACAGTGACAGGCAATAGCGATAGTTAGTTTGCAAAAGAAAGCACCAAAATAAAGAAAACCCAGCTACAACTAAGTTCGAATTAAAAGAAAAAGACGGAGTTATAATATTATATATACTGCCAGGGGAAACAAAATAGTGATAGCAAAAGAGGGAAAAAGGAAAAGCAATATTCAACGAGGCTCGGGATCAGAGCAGAATGAAAGCAATATCGAAAACCCAAAAGAATGAATGGAAATTGAAAACGGGTCTACTCAATAATTAAAAAGTAGAAACATGGGACAAGGGTTCTTCAAGTCGGCCTTCTTCGGGTGACCACGGATACTATGTGCCCGCTTTGGCCTGCACGAATCGAAATCATGAACCATTGGCGTGTCCGAGCGGACCAAGCTGAAGTTTCTGACACACCATGCACTAACCCAAAAACCAAAAACATACACGCTAATTTGCACACTCGAATCTTTCTTTTTCTTTTCTGTGTGGATCATTAATCCCATCAATCCCCATTCTCCGAGATATACACCCAAATGAGAGAGAAACCGGAACTCATTTATACGATTATTAAAGAGTTGTGATATGACCAAGGTTCTGTGCTTTTGGGGATTGAGAAAAACAAAATGGGTTAGAAAATCAAAGTATGTCGGAGGACGAAAGCAACTTGTGACGAATAAAGTAAGAACGAGGAAAATTTAATCCCAGTTTGGTGTTTGTTTTATGAAACTAAAATTTAACTGTCATTGCGATTCCTAAATGACTCACCAAGCAAACCTGAACCGCTTTTTTTTCCTCAGTATTTCAGCGACCCGATGCACATGCATACGGAGACAAATAAATCTCTCTTTCGGTATTGTGGATTCATATATGCTTCGACTTCATCATCTACACCGCAACTGGATTTTTCACATTCGTTTTCATAAACCCCAGCTCTGGTAACCGAAAATGAAAATAAAAAAGAAAGCGTTAGTATAGTATCTAGTATAGCTACATCAATAATGCGAAATCACTCCATGGAGTTTAAGCCGTTGAGATCTGAAATTAATTTTGAGTTAAATGCTCAAACAAACACATGTAGGAGAAATACGCCTCACGACCAGCACTTTGTTTCCCAAAACAGATTGGATAAGCTTACCTCCTGAGAATTTCTACTCGTAGAAACTAGCTCCGAATTCTTCAAACAACTGTGAGTTTATCTTTTGCTTTTCACTCCTCCATCTCCAAACAGAGCAGAATCGTGAATATTCAACACCTCATTTGTGTGATAAGAACATTAACGGTCCAAATTCCTCGAACGCCACCTAGTAAATTCACACACAGAAAATATGATTTCCTTGGAGCACTAAATTTCAGCTGCGACTTAACCTCTCGAGAAAGAATCTTCAGGAAACAGAGGAATAATCTGTTCAGAAATCACCAGAGCCGATACAAAATTCAGCGATGAATCTGCCAGACGATATTTAGTCTGCAAAAACTGGAAAGAATTGGATACAGAATCGAAATTTAATGGTAGGAAGAGAGCTCAAACTTGGGAAAATCGCAGACGAAAGAGAGGGACAAATAGTTTGATGATCGTCGTATTTATATGGATGAGGAAAGGTTAACGACGTGTGATTTCGCCGTTATATAACGGAAAATGGTTCTTGTCCGTGAGGGAGAAACCGTTAGGCTGGGAGGGAATTTATAGCGAACCAATTGGTCCTTGGCAAATAGGACATTTGGGGCCCACATGTCCTGATTTAGGCAGCCACGTGGCGTCTCATTATTGGCTTTGATGTTGATGAGTGGGTCATTTTATATTTATGCTTATATTACTGTGTTTGGAAGAGCTTCTAAACTCCCAAAAACACGTTTAACAGCGTTTTTCTGTAAAATAAGATAATCTTTTCCATATATTTACATCGATTAACGTAAAAGTATTTCTCTATCGCGTTCCCAAACGGAGTTAATGTATCGGTCGTTGCTACTACAAATTTTAAATTAGAGTCCTTTTTTTAATTTGTTTGTGTGGGTTAGTGAAACAACATCATCCGATAATTATTATACTAGTTTTAAAATTTAACCTATATGAAAATATGATAATAAAAATACTGAGTGATTTGTTTTTTGATCAATTACAAAACGTATAATTTATTTGATTAAGTTATACATATATATATCTACCGTCAGAAAAATGTCATTTTGCGACAGAAAATAACCCACACAAACAATTTTCTGTCGCTAAAACGAGGGTCGCTAATATTTTTTATCGTTGAATGGAAATTTTCTGATGAAAAATAACCATTTAACGATTGTTTTTTCCGTTGTTAAATGGTATTTTTTTGATAGCGACCCTTCGAGTAAGTACCAAAAAAAAAAAGATTTGATGTATTTCTATCATTCCTATTGAATAAAGAGGTTTTGGTTTTCAACGTAAAGTGATGTTTTGTAACCTAATATAAGCTTTAAAAGTATTTACACATAATGATTAATACATTATTGACAACTAGACAAGTCTTACATCCATGCATTAATCATTAACTTTTCTTTTTACAAAAATATTAAATTAGTTTATATAATAAAATCGACCCCCTTCAATCTATTTACAATTTACAAACGAATCATAGTTAGTGAAAATCATGAAACTATTCCTATCTTATTTTGAATGGGAATAAGAGAAAATCGATGAATAGTCCCTATTAAAAATGTTCTTTTCTTTTTTGCCAACTCTATTAAAAATTTTCTTAATCAAAAATATTTTATATATTTTTGTACATAGAAAATATGTGTTAAAATCCAGGTCTTTTTATTCAATTGAATTTTCAAACTTAAACTTTTCTTATATTTTTACTAAAAATAATAAATACATATAGTTTACCATTGTTTCCAAATGTACCCATCATTTGTTTGTCATACAAATTAAAAGCTTGAAAATATATATCTATATAGCAGGGTACGTAATTGAATGTGAATATGTATTGTCTCAAGTAGTGTAGGAAACAAGGCATTATATTTCTTGATTGCTACTAGTGAATGAATTGATCAAAACCTAAACGAAAGCATGAATCTTCTATATATACCCGTAGAAGACGTCTCTATTTCTCCTGGGGAATCCTTAGAATTACTACTGCTTAGCTTTCAATTCGCCTCTCCATCAAATGAAATGTGAATAACCCATCTTCTCCTCTTTGAAACAAGGGGCACTTGTGGTTCTGTCAGTGTTTGAAACAATATAAAATAAAGATGATGGATCATGAGAAGGGGAAAAAAGAACTAGAGAGGCATTGCTTAAATGCTAAGCTTTTTACTACTCTTTTTAGAATCCAGACAAGTTTGCATGTAGAAGAAGCTACCCCATGCAAGCATGCTTACTTAACCTATATAAATATATATAGCTAGATACCTATACCTAGCTACTTATATAAAATAACAAAGCTTACCTTAACCTGCCTAGCCATGAATATGATCGATCCCTCACATTTATTCTAAACCCCATCAGTTACATAAGCTTTTTGGCGATCCTTTTCATAAAAGTTTTCAATTGTCTTCTTCATCAATGTCATCTTCTTCTAGCTATATACTTTCTTTACCATTTATTCCCACCCACATGCTTCAACCCTATTCGTCTCTCAAATCGTCCCGTTACATTCTTCCACAACTACTTTTCCACTTCGTATGAATTATTCTTCTTACGATTATTCCAACTTACTTCCAAAAAGCTGATTCTATATTTTAGTGGTGATGTTTTTAATGATCCCTTACTAGTGAAGTACTAGCTATACGTATATAGGGAATCTTTTGCCCTTTACAGAATCAAATGTGACAAGATCTTCTTCCAACTTGTGAAAAGAACGTATATTATTTCTTGTAACTATGGAAAAGGTGGTTTATTTATTCCTACGGAAAAGGAACAAAAAACAAAAGTCCCACATGTGCATGGTCCCTTTAATAATGTATAGCTATATAGTATCTAATTCATTCTCTGTGCTCTGTTCTGCTGTGTGCAGTGTTTTTCTATGACCAAGTGAAAATCACAATAGAGCTACACTATTCCCTTACAGTGTGAAAATCAAATTAAATATGCATGTTAGAAAGTTACAAGTCATTCCTTTTTAATGCCGCGATGTGAAACGCTGTAAAAGTTGCAGACTCGTTTTCCATTCGATCTTTCCAACTGCCGTGAAAACACTTGACGCGTTAAGTTAATTATCTGACACTGATTTTAGTAAGACCTGCATGCAATATATATAGTAGTTTAGTTACTTTTAATGATCAAAGTAAGTTTTGAATATATTGATTGCGTAAAAATAATACTTGGTATGATTTTGCAGAAAACAATGGTGAACTGTCATGGTGGGCAAGTGATGTGCTTTAACTTTAACCCACTGCGATTTTTGTCCATGGCTTTATTCCTGGGGCTAACCTCTCTTTAAGCAAAGAATGCTTGAAGTAGAGGGACACCAAATTAAACCGTCCGAATAATATAATAACACTTATACTGCTATATTTCTTTCCTCTTTCTCTCTCATAACTTAGACTGCGTAACCTTTCTTTAGGGTCTCTCTCTCTTCTTGTGATGTAATCAGAAGCCTGTCCTTCCACGTGTCAGCATCTGGGTGGTCTGCTTTATTAGCTAAAGAGGGCTCTTGCTGGATCTTGTTAGGGAAGAAAAGCATATGTAGTCAAGGTCCAATTTTTGGTGTTTTTGGATACATCAGTTCAAAATTGTCCGACACTTTAATTATATCTCTGTCATTTCTGTACACTTAGCTTCTTCTTCTTTTTATCTTCTATCTATGCATGTAAAGAGAAAACACAACCAAAAAACAAAGTCTCTAACAACAACTTAGACCAGATAAAGAGGAAAAATGAAACCGCTATTCTTCAAAATCAATGTATTTGTTGTGTCGACCTCTACAGTGATATAAATCGCAATCATAATCAAGAATAAAATTTAAATACTAGGATGAGATCACAGTTTAGACAAAAACGTTATAGTTTTTACCATGTATCTACATGGTTAATTAAATTATTATGGCATATATATATATGTAAATTGATATACGTAAGTTCAACATATATATAATACCACAACTTAATTATACAACAAAGAATTTCTAGTTCATCATGAAATGCTAAGAGAGGTGTAGGATATATGTATTATGGTTGAAGCAAGTGAGATTCAAATGGGGTTTGAAAGCAGAGAGAACAAGGAAGCATGGTGGGGGATTAGACCACTTTTAACGTTAAGAATGTTGGTCAGTATTCTACAGGCAGATGGAGGGAGGATGAGACAGAGGTATAATAATAGAATAACTTTGAAAAGTGATCATAAAGCTAATTCATTCAGCGATCCTCCTACAAAGTGGAGATCACAAATAGTGTTTCTTTCTCCATTTCCAATGCTTCTTAGGGTTTGGTTATTACTTTGGTTATTATGTGATAGACTGATAGAGGGGGAAGCTTTTGAACTATAAAAATGTGAAAAGAAGAGACCGACAAGTGGGCAGTGTGGCTTCTAGGTGTGAAGCTTTTAAATGAAACCGTACGTCCGTCTCTCTATGCTTAAGCTGCTGCTAGCTGCACCATATGCTGCTGATGCTTTCTTAGCTAACGGTTTCTAATCAGATCCTTCTTAATGGTGGGAATTCTGAATTCAAATCCAAGAATCTTCCTCTTTTATTGTATCAGATAGTTAGGTTTGGTTGTAAATATACGAGATAACTAATTTCTAAATATTGAGAAGATCAGATATATCAATGTTTACTGTGTGTTAGTTCTCCTTAAATACCTCTTTAAGTCATTATCCACGTTAATGAAAACTCCCTTAATATATGTAATCAATAGGTATTAAATTAGTAAATTATTTGATCCATCTTTTATATCAACTTCTCAAATTGCTTATATTTAAGATCTTGATATTTAATTAGTGGGAAAAAATAAAGATCACTACAAAAAATGGGGATTTTGTAGTGGTTTTAACCACTGCAAGAGTACATAGCAGTAGTGATTAATAGAAGCGCTGCAAAATCCAATGTGAACCTCTACTAACTTAATAGCAGATGAAATTAAATTTGACGTTTAAATTTTTGAGTGGTAGCCAAAAAAAGAATTTTCCTGCTAACATTTCTAGTGTTCCACTTCTTGCCAAATTTTTGATAAAAAAATTATCGCAGTAAATTATGTTAGAACCGCTACAAAAAATATTCATAATTTAAAAAATATTATTTGTGGATCGTTGAATATTTTAATTAGAATTTAATATTTAAATATTTGACAAAATTAAATTTAATTATAAAATGTTGGTTATTAATCATAAATAATTAATTCAAAGTAAATTTTAAGTTATTAATTACATAAAGATTAGTGATATAGAAAGTAATGAAATTGTAGAAATATAAGCAACATGAAAAAAAGGTATATTTAAAAGATTATTATCAAATTAACTAATTAAAAATTTCATAATCAAATATATGATAAGAAGATAAACTAACATAAGAAGAAGATAAAAAAGTATAAATCGTGAGAATAATTCTGGAAGAACCAGCAACATAAAATTCTGAAAATGAAAGAAAGATGAAGAGAGGGGAAGGAGAGGAGGAGGAGGAGCAAAAGCACGCAATGAGGAGAGATAATTACAAGATGTAAAATTAGCAGGTTTTTTTTGCAATGATTTGTTTTAGCAATGCTGTGTGTTACATTATTTGTAGCTTTTTTTCGATTTTGTAGTGATTAAAATCCACTACTAAATGTTTCTTTTTTAAAAAAAATCTCTTGTACTGATTAAAATATATTACATACACTACATACTTGAATTATTTATTTAGTGTCATCGACCCTAACAAGGGGTAAATCATCTCTTTCAAGGAAGAAGTTTTCAAAATGAGTAAGATGAAATGGCTCTGACTCATAGGTGGTGTGTTTATCGCTATCACCCCATGTCATAAAGATATCTAGGTTTAATATTAGCTACTATACTCCAAACTTTATATTTCCCATCCTCGATATAATAACCTTGTTATGCTTCTAATGCTAGAATATATTATTCATCGTCTTGAGTTTCACTAATATGAATCGGCTTTGAGAAATTGACAAATGTAATTTTCAGCTCATTTGTAGTAATTGTATAGGAAGTTACCGTATTTACCTATGAACACTTGAATTACCTGATAATGAATTGCCCTTAATAATTCAATTTAACGATATCAACCAATTTTTTATATTAGAGGAGACCTCCAAAACACATACCAAAATTCCTAAAAACCTTAAAATTTTGGGTGAGAGAGCCTTGATTGTGTGAAGCTGTGTAGAATTTGAACCAGCCTTTTTGCATAATAAAGCAGGCCAATTGTAAGACTTGTCAAATCAAGTGGATGATAGTTGTTGTCATTACGTATTTGATTTGCAAACCAACTTGAAAATTCTACATGCACCCTTCTATAAACCTTAACGGACGTTTGCTTTTGGATAAATAATGCCAAAATAAAAGATTGATATTCATATTCTATTTCTAAACATAGGAGGTGGACATTATTAATTTACAGATATCAAACAGAGTTTTTTTTTTTGAAAAACTTCATTTATTCTATTGTAAATGGCATACGTGCCTATAATTAATGGTTTCAATATAATTCCTTATGAGTGTCGTCTACATGATATTATCTAAAAATGATAAAGCTATTAATCAGGGGATGAAACTAAGAAACAGTTCCTTATGTGCGAAGATAAATAGAAAATCCCCTAGATCAAAGAATTCCATTGAATTGGCTATATATAGTTGTATGTGTATATCATCTGCTATACACACACACACACTAGGAACCTGATTATTGAAATTGCTTGATGGGTTAGTCAAATAAAGGTTTAGCTTGATGGGAAATAGGTTTCCAAGCGAAGTGATTGTTAAATTTATTTAGGGGAGGAAATTGAAAATGTATAGAGCAATCCAAAATATTTCAGCTAGTTTTAGAATTTAGATTCTCCGTGATGATCAGTCTAGAGGAATATACTCAAAGGGGAATAATTGATAAAAAGACAAAAGCATCCCCCAAAAAAGGGGGAAAACAAAAAGAGAAAGCAATGTAGATGAATCTCATCATCTCTGTACATGTTCTTTAGAACAAAGAGAAAATCCTTCAACAGTGCACTTTTTTTTTTTATTTCCTCTTTCCAAGAAGGAGATTTAAAGCTTTAAATCTGTCTATTTGCAAAGTTAGCTGAAGAAAAGAAACTGAGTTTGCAATTTGTATGTTGAAGCAATTCAATTGATCTGCTACATGTGTATATACTCGTATCTTCTTTTAAGTAAAGCTCCAAAATAGCAGTATTCTCATCAACAAATTAAACATCTTTTAAATTACAAATTATTATTTTTATTATTACTATTCACCCTTCAATCAAAGGTTTTTTTTTTAATTGGAGGGACAACCATTTACAGTTTGGAGTTATAATTTTGATCAAACCCGTGATTCTTCACTTATAAAAAAAAAAAGCTTCCATACCATTAGACTACATGGTTATCATGATCAAAAGACTAATTTTGATTCTAAGATCCACCCTTCAGAGCCCTTTTTTATTTGGCCAATCGATCCTCCTTTGTAAGGCAATCTTATTTGAAAGGTGTCAAGTATTAAATATGGATTACACTTTCAATGGGGATTTAAATTTTGACTTACCATGTTGTAAGAGACTACATCTTAGCTCCATACTCAACTGTGTTAATCACCCTGCAGTATTTTTTTTGTCATGTACAAGTATTATTTTATAGGAGGCAATAATTTTGGTCGGTGCATTGTTAGGCGTAACGTGGGTATCTCTCTGATGATAATTCAAACCTTGATCTATCATGTTACGAAAAATTAACTTCTTCCGTTAGATTTAATTATGATTAGTTTACCGGGTTTTGATTAAAAGTGAAAGAAATACAATTCATATGGGCTTTTCAAGAATAGTAGTTATCCTTCCTTAATGGGCCAATTGCAGAAAGAAACAATCTGAAACTGAGTCAATAGAGAGAACCCAAAAACGAAAGAAGAAGCAGCTGATTAACCCCCCCTTTTATTGTCTGAAAGGATTTGGAAACACAGGCCCAATCAACTTGCAGCAAATTTCAGCTTCAGGAGCCGATATTCAAGAATTCATACTTTTTTCCTCAAATATACCCTTATTTTTTGATAGCACAAGTGAATGAGAGAATTAGTGAGAAAAGGTAAGTAATTAATAAGGGATCAAAATAAAAAATAAATTAAATATTTGAGCAAATACAAAGTTTAAGTTAAGACATGCCATACTTTTTAGGATTGGAGAAGGTGTTTTGCTAAAAACTAATTTTATCATAAAAGTATTCTCTCAAGAGCAATTGGTAATTTGAACTTTCATCTGAAGGGCATTTATATGATACGTTTGGCCTCTTACAGGCTAAAATCATCTTTTTCTTTCTAAAAGCGTGCTAGAAGCAATCTTATTTCAATCATTGTTACGTACTAAATATGAGCACATCTTTCAAAGGATATCTAATCATTCATTCACTAGTTTATGAGTGCCTAAGCCTATTTTGTATGGGGGAGGGGAGGGGAAATTATTTTGAGTTTAATTTTTTTAAAAAAAATAGAGAAGTGAGATTCAAAATTTTTAATTAATTTTCCTTACTTTTTTTTATCATACTAATTTTGTTAAAATTCTATAACCTCACTTCTTCAATTTTTTAAATTCAACTCATAAAAATTTGCCAATGCCTCCCCTTCAAATCATTCCACACAATACCCAACCCTTATTAATTGCTGCTCAGCTGTGTAGATGGTCCTTCATGTGAACAATGGGTTAAGAGGGATTGCAGGAGGGGAGCAGAGTATATCTGTGCCTCTCTGTTCTTACAGGTCACAATAGGCGACGGCGGAGTTAGAGCAAGATGAAGGGAAAGATAGTCTTGGAGACTGCAGTGTAGAAGCATCATTTGTTTCTTCTAAAGCCTCCAAGAAATGACCCAACATTCTCTCAGCACAGTCAACCTCGTACGTATATCTTCTAATGAACATGACTTTCCTTTTAAGGAAATGGTTTTGAACTCGTCAAAAAACCACAGGTCACAGAGAACTAGTCCGTGTCAGAGTCATTATTTCCCTTGCCAGTCCAAAACTATCATGACTCACATTCTGAATAAGTAACAACTTCTTGCTCACTGAATGCTTTGAACCATATTGAGTAATAATCAATGAATGTTTGTTTCCATAATTGAACAATCATAAATCTGGACCTATCAGTATTTCCATAGTTGTACAGATGGTCACAGAATCTTTGGTAAGTACAATCCCTGTGACTGTGACTTCTCTTCGTAGCGAAGAAGCAGCAAGTCGAAGATAAAGATCACGCATATTTTGATTTTTTTTTTAATGACATCAAAATATATTAGAAGTTTCAAAAATAGATTATACTATACACTTATGCCAAGACAAAAATTGCTTGGCACGGATCCATCTCGAAGTGATTGGTATGAAGTGCCTCCACGCATTCCACTGCTCCCCCCCCCCCTTTCATGTTTTGAGATCAAAACAATCTCAGTTATCATCTCAAGCCTCTTTCGATCTTCAAGCAGAATCCGAAGATCACTCATCAATGTCAATGGCAGCTTCAAGCTCTCTTCTAAAGTTGGATCAGATTCAGGGGAAAGGGAGAGGTTTTAGTTGCAGCTCAGAATCTGAAAGCCGGCCAAATCGTCCTCACTGAGTCTCCCATCATTCTCTATTCCACTTTCCCTCTCTTCTTCTTCTTACTGTGACCACTGTTTCAGATCAGCCTCGCCACCTTCTTCAACCCCAACACAACAGTGTCGTTACTTCATATCTATGCCCATCTTGTTCCAGCCACCATTACTGCAGCCAGAAATGCCCCTCTTTTGCTCTCAAATCCTCTCACTCTCCATGGGTACGTCATGCTCTATCTTGTCTTCGAGACTCTGGTTCAGAGCTTCTTCGTCAATCCCACGAACTTGAAGTCCAAGCTCGTTTCTTTGTGGCTGTTTATAACCTTTCCCTTCTTTCCCCTTCAAGTATTCAGATCATGCTCTCTCTTATGGGAACCCCAGATGACGCCATTGTTAAAGCTTCAAGCTTTCTTCACTCTCTTATTTCTTCTCTATGCCCACCTCAAGACCAGCTCTCTGCAGAACTCACTGCTCAACTCATGGCTAAAGATAGGCTTAATTCTTTCTACTTAATGGAGCCTTAATCCCCAGATGGTCCTCAGAGATCCATAAGCGACTTTCGTTAACCATGATTGTCTTCCCAATGCTTGCAGATTCGATTACGTCGAGGATAGTGTTCCTGGGGATGAACACAACACGGACATTGTGATGAGGATGACTGAGGATGTTGCAGAGGGAAGAGAAGTGTGCAGAAGCTATTTCATAATCAATAGGGATTATACGACGAGGAAGAGGATCTTGATGGAAGATTATGGTTTGTTTGAAGTTGTGATAGGTGTAAGAATATTGAAGCTAACTGGGTTGTTGATGATGGCGATTTCCCTCATGAATGGTAAAGAAGTATGTGTGTGATAAGAAGGACTGCTCCGGCACGCTCGCTCCTCTGCCTCCAGAGTATGACGATGATGAGCCATCTAATGTCTTGGAATGTAATTTCCGTGGCAGTTTCAAAGTTGTTGCTTCTTGCCAAAAAAATAAAAAAGAAAATGAAATCTTTTCATATGGAAGCTAAGGACGGTAACTAGTGCCTTGTTTGGTAGGATGAAATTGTAGACATGGAAATGGAATTGGAATCCAATTCCATGACAATGGCATGTTTGGTAGCATGGAATTTATCACAATTCCAATTACATATCCATCTCAAACAATGAAAATGGGTTCCATACAAAATGCTCAGTTTTACAATTCCACCTTCTCAAATCCATTTTTGCCCCTTCCCCTCCATCCAACAGCGACAACCTCCCCTAGGCACAGAAATGTTAGCGAGTATGATGATTTGAAGAAGAATTCATTGAAGGGTATTTTCACTTCGTTGATTCTTTTGGATGAAGAGGATAAGAAGAGGGATATGGAATCTGAGCAAGACAGAGCTATGTTCGAGTATGACTATACGCAACAAACTCAAGCTATGAATGATTACTACGTACAGTTTTAGGACCATTACTCTCAAATGGATGAGTCTGACCATTCGCAAACCAAAAGGGCCCGTTGTTCTGCCACCGCAATGTCTGCTTCGGCTTCGGCTTCTACTGCTGACAGACCTCCAACGTTGAAGGCGAAGCACTGTAGCATATCTAGAATTTTTGAAGATGATGGGTATGGAGGTCGGAGGGAGAGGGTTGGTGATAAATTTCATCTTGCAGCGTCGGAGGGAGCAGGGCGATGATAATGAGAAAGGAGGTAGCAAATATAAATAAGGACATTTTAGTCATTTTACCTAAAAATCAAGATTCATTTTCAAGACATACCAATTAGACTTTTAAATTCCATATCCATATATATATCCATATCCATTTTCATATCCATTTCCATTTTCATCAAAATCAATTTTCTGCGTACCGAACGGGCATAAGTTGCTGAGTCGCTGTCATTTGGTAATGCACGATTGTTCCACTTTCTTCATGGTGAGGCTTCCACCAGTGAACGAATCCTCCGCAAATTTCAAAAGCCATTCCAGCTGGACAATGTCTTCATACTGCAATCGCACAATTCCATTTGAGGAAAGAATTTTCATTTTCATTGCTACCAACTAGTGAGCAAAACAACACTGGAAGAGTAGAGAGCTCGGCGGAGACGTCGGAGTTGGTGTTGGTGGAGGAAACAGAGTCGGAGTCGGTGGGGAAGGAGTCGCAATTCATGGCGATATAGGGCAAGGAGGCGGCGTCGACATCTTCAGCAGGGAAATCAAGGAGGTCATCAATGTGGTTGAAGAAACTGCCACAGTCTATCTCCTCCATGAAATTAGGTCCGATCATGGTCGCTGAGGGTCTCTCTGTGCGCGAATGTGAGAGAGAGAGAGAACTGCAGGAAAAAGAGAAATGATGAGAGAGGAAAACGGGAAGAAGAGAGGAGCGACGTCCGAGGCGGCGGTGGCGACGGTTAGCGGGAAATTAACGGTTTTGTGCTGAATTCTCTATTTGAAAATGATAATTTTTACTCCCTTAAAAAAATTAATTGTGCCAACTGCTGATAACCAAACGCTTATCATTAAATTTACGCATTTACTCAAAATTAAATAAGTAATGTTTTGAATCCATATAACTCAAACTAATCATAAAGACTCGCTGTTGAGAAATAGAAATGCAGGACGGACTAGCATCAGGAAGGAGGTTTGCTTACTGAGATTCATCGTTGGATTGAGAACGAATGGGAAGCAAGTGTGATCTGGTGTTGTAGAAGTGTGAATAAAGTTGCAGATACTATGGCTAAATATGCTTTGGATGTCTTCTTTTTATTTTACTATACATTTCACCGGGAATCATCTAACTTAACTATATATTGGGTGTCTGTTATAAAAAATGAGTTTACGGATTCTAAGAAAAATTTACAGAATCCAAACAAGAATTTATAGATTTCAAAATGGTTTGATCTTGACTTACGTGTACTATAAGGAAGAAGTTTTTTCTAAATAATCACATTATATACAAGTAATGGACAGTAAAAGTGTAAAATGTAGATTTTTTTAAGAAAAAATTATGCACGAAGTTTCAAATTTCACAAGATTAATCTTATGTTTTATATTTGATCAATGTAACTTACTGAAGTGGATGACTGGATATAATACATGTAATGGATCGAAGAGGGGGGAAGAAGGAGGGTTCTTTAGCCGTATAGGCCCCGCATGATAGACACGTGCCCGTGCAACGCTACCCGGATCCGAATATTTCCGGGTTATCCCGGATCCATGGCCGTATGCTTTTTCAGATAAGCTTGCTCCGCTGTTATCAAGCCTTGCTACTATTGAGTCCAGACTTCGACTCTAAACCGCTCCCTGCATCAACCCAGAAGTTCAAAAATCCTCTAGTGTTAGAGATTACAACTCATGAATGAACAAAAGAAGTTGCAGTGAATCCAGCAGCTGTGGTTTTATTCCAAGCAGAGTTTTTACGGCAGTGATATCTTGGTAAGCTGATGTTTACGATTCTCGCTCCAGTTTCAATCCCTTCATCTTTTCCTCCCCCCACTGATAAGAAGCTGCTTTGCGTGGATGTTTGTGCTTTTCTTTTTTTACTGCATCTCTTCAAATATCTGAGATCATGTAGTTTGTCAGCAGAGCTAAGAATTGCTATTCATATCTACCACTTTTTTATAACTCGAGATCTATGTTTCGATTTCGTTACTTTTGATCTTGCATTCGATGTTAAGGTATGTCGACTAACGTTAGGAAAGTGACCCAAAGGATATTCTAGAAATTTATTTGTCCAGTAATCAAAATCTGAAAAACAAAAATCTTTCTGAATCGCTTAGTCATTATTATAGTGTGCTCTTAATTCCTTAATTTAGGTGGATATGTTATTATACGTCACCATGAAAGAGATTTCCTAGATACGAATGCTCATTTTTCACATGGAAATGCAACATCTTTTATGCTACAAGAATCAATTGGGTTTTCTGTGAAAATATGTAGAAGAATAATTTGCTTGATTGTTGCAAATGGATAAAGCGGCTTCAATTGGTTCTTGGCTTTAACTGCCTTACCACTTTCTAGTGCTCCGCCTGTTCCTCAATGGTACAGGTTAATTTTTCTTCTAGTAGATATAATTGCAGACTAGCATGAGGACGTTTGGGCAAAAAAATGGAAACAATAATGGTAGATTGTTCCTCATTCGTTCAGTTGCTCAGTGATACCTCCTATCTCCTTTAATCCGTCGACAATATAGTCTTTATGTTGCACAAATGCTTCTGGCTTTTAAGCTGAATCAACTTTTGGCTCGTTGCCCATTCCACTTCATCTGGTTAATTAAGGGCATAATATGGCCTTGTGGGAGTATCTTTCATTGGTTGATCTTTGAACCGGTCTCTATTGCTTGTTTGCCTGGGATTTCTAAAGTTGAATTCATTTATAAACAGTCATAGATTCATGGTTCCTGATTTGGTGGCTTATTTTTCAGTGACCATCTTTGCCACTTTACAATTAATGTCATGTGATAGATTCCTCACATATTAGTGACTTAAATTAAATTTGGTATACATTTCTGGCTGAATGTCTAATCACGGTATAGCAGTTGAAAGAAGGTGACTATTTTAGCAATAATATTGTATAGGTTTTTCAATTTGGTTGAAAAAAAATAGTTTCTTGTTTACCTTTGTTCTCAGGTCATAATGATTATAAAAGGATTGTTTGGAAGATATGAAAGGTGGAACCCTGTTCATCCAACTTATGGAGCATTTTGGGGAATGGGTGTCGGAATTGGCTGTGGTGTTGGATGGGGTCCAGGATTTGGCCCTGAAGTCGTAGGCTATGTTGGAGCCGGCTGTGGTGTTGGATTTAGTGTTGGTGTCACCCTGGCTGGCTTTGGTCTGGGTCTTCCTATGAACTTCATCTTTCAAGCTCCTTATCAAGGTAAATTCTCAGAGTTGAAATATCAGTTGCTTTCTGTAGGTGTCAATTCATCCATAAAAAGTTATGTATTCAGGGGTCATCCTGACTGGGCCTCTTTCACTTGATGGATATGAAAATCTTGTGCAATTTAGATTTTGATGTTCTTAATGTTGTGCCATGGAGACTAGAGATTTATTTGTCTCTCTCTTTTTTAATCTAGCAATTACAGCAACAAGAAGCTCTGCATTGGAGTCAGCACATTTCAATGGCTTTCATTCTGGAAAATATTTTGCCGGGGATAGCTGGAGTGGAATTGTACGTTGTGTTTCTCACCTACACAGAGAAGCCACGGAGAAACTATCTAGCTTTAGGCAAAAGCATTTATTGATCAAGGGTAAGGAATTTATTGATTTTTTCCCTTTTAGGCAAGAAGAACATACTTCCTTTATTTACGAGTTCTGCATGAGAAAATTTATGTGCATTCCATAACCATCTATTCAGTTCTCTGAGGTATCAAATTTGTGATCAAAATGCCAATAAATTTTTTATCCTCTATTACCTGATTGTTTGATTCTGTGTTTGCCTTGCAAAATTCTTCTCTTTAATTGTTTCTTTCCTTCTGTTTTTTGTGGAGCTTATATAGGCATTAAGATTGCGTCTTACATTTGTTTCATATTCATAGTTCACAATACACCTCTTATCTTCAGGGATCTTGGCACACAAATCTGCCCATTACAGGATCAAGTAAATGAAGTTATGAAGTTCAATCACTAAATTGTCTCGGTGCACTGTACAACTGTTGATATGTTTACTTTCTTGGAATCCTTCCTTAGAAGTAAGAGTAATAATAAATGCCAATGGAATAACATATATTTTATTCATTGGACTACCATATCGGCATATTCCATGCAAACTAAATAACTTGTGTATTATGACTAGTTTCATGTTGCTTGGTAGAAATAGAACCTCTCAGTTAAAAAAAAGAGATGTTGTATGAGAGGAGCAAGCGACAGATGATCTTCTCATGTAGTTGCAGTTTAAGATCATAGATGTTAAAGAAGAATCATATAAACCATGTTCATATGATGAGATCAAGGGAATTTCTGTCAAGATTAGTTTTTTTAGCTCCTTTGGTGTGTGAATTTTCCCTAGTTTCTGAATGGAGATCAAATATTGAAACACTTGCTTGTTTCTTTACAGGAAAAGAACAATAGCTTCTTTAGCTGCCAAATGTATAGCCTTCATTTTGCATTGGTTGTTGAAGAGGAAGTAGAATTGACAGCATTCAATCTTCCAGGATAGGCTTTGCACTACAGAATGTATTTTGGTCTAGACTTTTAGTGAAGCTGTTGTCTTTTCCTTTTTTGGATTGGTTCATGTACATAGAGTTAATTCAGATCAGCTCAATATTTACTGCAACAAACCTTGTAAACCATGATTATTGTACAAAGTCACGCTAAGCATCATTCTAAATGGTTTCATATTTAAAGAGATTATTCTAATGGGCATATTTTGTGAAACATGGCTTAGATAACACAGCTTAAGCATTAGGGGTGTGTAAAAACCCAGTGGTTTAGTTCAACTCAAGATGGTTTGATCCATTTTAGTTTATTATAAACTTTATAATAAAATCATATTGAAATGAACCAGACTGATTGGTTGGATTGAGTTCTAGATTAAGTCATGAGACCACTTGGACCGATCCGATTCGATCCAGGTGAATAATTTTCATAATATTTTGTAAACATTGGAGGATATGTTATATCCATTCAATTAAAGAATTGTGTATGTAAATTCGCAACCATCAATAACCAGTAACAATAGGGTTAGGACCAATAAAAGTACAATTTGTTCTGCATTGTGTATTGAGTACAATTTATGAATTAATTACAAACCTAACATGCAGTTAATTGAACGCGGTCATATGATGGTGCCATGAAATATTATGCAATTGACCTTTTACGATATACAATTAAGCTTCTACATTATATAAATGTAACTAACCTTTTACATTATGCAAGTTCCATTCTCTAACTAATTCGTTAATGGAGATTTATCCTCAATTCTCCCTAAAGTAAATTGGAGCCTTAGACTACTTGGATCAGTTTCAGTAGTTCAGTGGACCAGGTCTAGTCTAATCCGACCTCCAGTAAGAATTGGATCAAACTGGACCATATACTGCCTCATTCCATCCAAGCTCTTATTGGGATCTGACATTGGTTGATGGCTAACCCAGTGCAAGCGGATCCAAGCACAGCCGTACTGGTCATAATCTGTCCTGCTAGAATGATGAACTTAACTATTCTCTTAAACGTTGCACCAATGTTTTACATCACTAGTGGGAATTCCGAATCAAAGAATAAGGTTCAGGCAATGCTTCCCCCCAGATATCGACCTTGAACAGCGAGTCCCGCCACTGATTCTTACCCCTGTCATCAGAACAGACACTACCTTATTATTGTCCTGCAGATTTCAGAATTAATCACCGAGCTTCACAGCCTCATTCGTCCTGGGTTTCTCATCTCCAATAGTCATTATTAGACTATACTTAAGAGTTTTACATCCACTAATACGACAATGAATTAAAGATATAACATTAAGGTAAGTCTTATCAAATTTGTCCAAGTTATTGTGATAGAAAAGCAAAAGTAATATAGGGAATGTGGATTCTAAGAACCCAGGTGGGTTTTGATGGTGAAGAAAAGGCTCTAAAAGCCAGAGAAGAAGGGTGTGATAGTTGAATCTTCTGGGCCTTTGTTTGTTTGAAAGGAAGCAGGAAAAAAGTACAAAAGTAATGTGATGGAAGGACTGAACATGTTATGGACGAGAATGGTTAAAATCCAAACAGAATCAAATGGGGACACACCATGTGTATGGGAAGGATCGTTTTGATGCTTTGACAAAAAGAGAAGTTCCACTCGAAGTTTGACTTATTACCCTCTGGTTTAAAAAGGATCGAGCTGGAATTTTTTGCTCGAAGACTGATCTGGTCTCATTAGGCCAAGTATCAAAATCGGGTTGTAATTTTTTGGTTATTGGATTGATCTACGGTTCACATTACTTTCTTTGAGAGGAAAAAATCTATTTTGTGAGTATTTTTTTTAAAAAAATTAGTGAACAATTTTAATATGCTCAATGGATATAAAAAAAACAGAAAAAATTATATTCTCATAGTAATTAGAAAAGAATGAAAAAGAAATAAGAAATAAATCAATATAAATAATGAACATGTAATTTATAATTAACACCATGTCAGTAAGACCAAACAATATAAATATTTAACCCGAAGTCTATTCAAACATGATGGTCGGGTTGAACCCGATTTCGTCATGTGTTGCCTTGAGCTCATTTTTCTTGAATAAGGTTGTGTTCAACCAAGACCACATCCAAACAGCTTTTATGATGGACAAACGGGTTAGTTGTGCAACCCTAACTTTTACAAGCATATGTAGTGTTTGGTGGGAGGATGGTTAGGCTCCCCAAATGCACGTTCAACAGTATTTTTCTGCAAATCAAGATAATCTCCTTCACATATTTATCTCGTAAACTGTAAAAATATTTCTCCATCGCTTTCTCAGATGGATACGTAATTTTGTTCATTTTTACCTTCTTTTAACTTTTTGTCCATGATACTATCAAGAGTTTCATATTGGAAAATTTGCTTTTAACAAGGTGCTGCCCCATAATATATTGGTTTTGTCAGCTCTAACAATTAGTTCTTGAGGTGTGTTTATTTAGTTTGTGTGTGAGTAAGTGTTTTTATTTTTTACACAGGGAACCAATCTTACATGTAAAATAGGCTTGTTGGTTCTCGCAGTTAGTTTTCAGCATTGGCTTGACGTCATATCCACTTTATTAAAAGTGGAGGAGAAAACAGGAAGAAAGAAAGAAAGAAAAACTTTTGCATGAGCTTTTGCAGCATTATTATTATCTGTGTGCATGACATGTCTTTTTAAATACATGCCACGAAGCTTCACTGCCACTCTCATGAAAACTAGATACATTTTTTATATATAATTTTATTATATTTGCTATATCATACAACACGCCTTCATTATATAGAATGATGAGCCTCATTATTCATATAAATATATTTTTATTATGATTATTTCTTTATATTTTATCTTGCTCTGTTTCGTTATGTCCAAAACGCCTTTCTGTTCTGATATTGTGTCATCAACATCAGTTTAAAATGTAAAATTTGTAACAATCAGTTTACATTTCCACGCCATGGATATTGATAGTTTATTTATAATTTTTTATACAAAGCATGGAAAGTTATCTAGTTTTTTTTCCCAAAGTCTTTTAAGATTGATCTCTCTACTTTCCCATGATGGACTGCTTAGAACATAACGCCGATGCTTAATCAGGCAAGAGGTTTATATGTGCAGAAACCATGGAAATTCAAAAATAAAGAACTGAGTTACAATAAATTAAAGGGAATGAAATAAAGGAAACAGAGAAATTCAAGAGCATGAAGAAACTAAATTCCAGTGCAATAAATTAAAATTAAAAAACCCCAAGTTTGCAGCATTAAAACGACAGAGATCCTTCAAGTATGAAAATGAAACCACAAATATATTGGAGAAGCTTGGAAGTTAATATTGTGATTCCTCCTCTAATATCAGCATATATGCTCATTGCTCTCAGTCTGAGAATTCTTCTTTTCCAATGCCTTGAGGAATTCCATTACATTTATTCAAACCTTTCTATGGAAGTAGCTTACAGAGATCCACAGCAATCAACATTCACGTCTGGGTTTGCCACTAACATCCTTATTCGGTCTGTACTCCATCACTGCCGCCGATCCTAGCTCCTTCTTCCATGGCCATGCATTGATCAGAGTATGAGGAGGCTGATGGTAGTCCTGCTGTTTCAGACAACCGGTTGAACCTAACTGGCCATTGAAGACAAATTGCTTGGATGTCAAGGCATCAATGTTTGAAGCCGCCAGCATTGGCTGCTGCTGCTGCTGCTCAGCACCCGGCATGGAGTGCATTTGAAAGCAGTTGCTAGCCATGACAGGGCTATCGCTTGGTTCAGAGACGGCGTTCGAGGAAATGTGAGACAGTTGAGACCACATGCTGTCGGAGGAAGAGTCGAAACCAAGATACCTCACGCTTCCCACGTCTTTCTGGAAGAAGTCATGCTCATCTACCTCGGATTGCAGTCCAAACCTGTGAAAGTGGTTAGTGCATAATCTGTATATTGAACAAGATGCAACATTCATGAGACACTATCAAATACCGTACACAATATACATGGGACCCACATTCATCATGAAGAATAAATTAAACACAGAGAATCCGCTAAGACAAGTCCACAAGAGTTCAAAGGAGGAGGAAGAAATGGAAAATGCATATCACCAATCAGATAAAAAGAAAAGAGAGGCAATTCAGAAACTTCATTCAACAATCTAAACAGCAAGTATTGATGATGAATAACATAAAATTCTCTCCCATTCATATTCTTTTTCTTGGTTACGATAGAACCACCTGTATCCGGATCCCATTACCAAGATCCCGACTAATCCAATCCGATCCAACTGAGATCCTGTGAAGGGATAGAGTTTTTCCATGCCCAGAGATCAAACTCGATACCTCTGGTCAATGTGCCAAGGTAGCTATCACATTGACCAACCCCACTTTCGTTCTCTCCTTCATATTCATGTCCACAGAATTTTGCTTTGATGATTTCACAGATTAACATCACGAGAATACTTCAGAAGTGTTGAGAACTGAGTTCATCTTGTCCCCAACGCCCATTTGTTGGTACTAAATGCAAACATTGAAACTAGACTTCTAAATTCGAAAAGATTCTACCTTCCAAACGCGCACACAAAAAGAAAAAGTTGTTGTACAGAATACAAGACTAGCTTCAAAGCACAAGCTAGTTTACTTACCTCTTACTCTTTCCCATCCCCCACATCGTAATGATCCACACATGTGAGGTAACTTGACATTACAGCTACCACACATACAAGAGTCTAAAAGATAATAATACTTTTGTCCCTGTCACCAAAACATCATTAGCACAAAAAAAAAACCAGTCTTGGACTCTCAGAAAACATGATATGACACCATAAGTCAAACACCAGAAAGACAACATTGCATGCACACAGTTCAAACAATCC
>JANTPZ010123083.1:0-12899 GCA_025593235.1 Vachellia pachyceras | reverse complement strand
AGCGCATACGACCCAGCCGTCGTGTTCATCTTATCCTTGGTTGAAATGTTATCCTTCACCAGAATTGGGATTCCATGCAATCTCGGCAAAGGACGTCCCGCGCTACGGCGTCGTTCTCGGTCGGCCGTATCAGCTTGGGCCAGCGCATCAGGATTAAGCTCCAACACGCCCTTGAGAATAGGGTTGAGCCAGAGGATTTGTCGAATGTAGAACTCAACGAGCTGCCTGGAGGTTAGTTGATTTCTGTGGAAGGCAAGTTGGAGATCGCTCACAGTGGCTTCTGTTATATTTGAGGAGGCGAGAGGCCTGCCTTGTGTGGTTATGGAGAGAAGAGGAAGAAGAAGGGAAGAGAAGATGATAGAGAGGCGAAGCCCAGACGTAAGAGAAGCCATGAGAGAGTGGCTGAACTAGACTAGCAGTGAAATCAAATTTGGATGCTTTCTGGTGGGAGGGGGAACTAATATATAAGCTTCCAAGATCACAGTGCACGAACACGTGGCTTGAGCATGTTTAACCAACGTTCATGCAGTAACTGGGTTATTGTAGGGAGCATTCTTAGTTAAATAATTCGCTCAAAGTGTGGCAGATGGCTGTTAATAGTATAAAAATGTACCCAAGTACTCTTAACCAATAAAGTTAAGGGAGTTAATTTTTATAGTTTTGGTCAATGGTGGATGTAGGACCCTGACTCAGGGAGTGTAAACTATTTTTTAACACCGGGTTTAAGATTATATTTTGAGAAGAATTTGAGTAAAAATTTAATGAATTCAAAATTAACAAATAAGTGGATGTAAAATAAATTATATAGTACTAATATATACATGATTTTTTAGAAATAAGAGGGTGCCGTTGAACCCCTGACTTCACTTCCAAGTACTTCTACCCATGGTTTTGGTGAATGTGGTTTTTGTGGATTGGTAGTTAAAAGTTGGGTTTTTTTTCTCTGAATATATGGTAATGCCTTTTTCCCCCCTATACTTATAATGGTGCCTTGGTGATAGTGGATGGTGGGAACCAATGAATGATTATGCTTTAATGGGACAGAATCACCACCAGCCAATCATGGACGAACCATAATAAGTCAAGATAAGAAAAGAAACACTTTGGGATTGGGAAACCATAAGATAAGGCCACGTTGATAATGTGATTTACTATATTATTTATTAAATGGGGTTTGCTCATTTTTCGTTAAAATGTTGACCAAGACTCGACACAATGTGAAGACTTGCTCAGGTTGGTGAGTGGGTCTTGCCATTATTAGCTCCTTCTTTTCCCCTTGTTTAAATGCCATTGATTAGCATATTCCTATCACTTAAATTTGAACATTTTTTAAGATAATGTTATGTTTTATCCTTTTAAAGATATACACACAAAGTTAACAGCCATACAATCTCTCTCTCTCTACGTTTTGAGATTTAATATTGATATTTCAAAACATTTTTAATCTAAGGGATTGCTTAAAAATAATAAAAAAATTATAAAATTTAAATAATCATATACAAGTGGGAATGATTTATAATTTAAGGCGACAATCGCCAATGGCGGGAGAACACGTTTAATTGATCACCAGCAATAATAATGTTTTAATACAATCACATTCACTTTAATTTGAACTTTTAAAAAAAAAAAATTAGTCTCATGGGAATGTTGATGTTATCTCTAGTCAAAAAAATTTTGTCATTTCCTCTTCATTAAGGCACATAATGCCATGAACATGTTGTAAATTCCAATTCAAGACGAAAAGAAGCTGCATTTGTTAATAAATAAACAAACGATACAATTAAAATAAAATTATCAGGAGAATACGATAAAATTATATATATATATATATTTCTTATCATCTCATATCCTTACATGATACAAACCATTGGAGAGATCATTCTTGATAAAAACATACAAGTGAATGCTCAAGCCAGAGCTTCCTGCTAACACTTATACTGCTATATGAGGGTCCCTCTCCGCTCCGCCATTGCAAAGCCGAAAAGGGTAACAATAAGTTATGATCTCACATCTTTTAGAATCGGCTTTTCCTTATATTGCCATAAAGAATCCAGAAAATCTCCCCGTGAAAAAGGATCCAAAGTGGCAGAACCATAATCTTTAGTGGTATGATATGATTATTGATGACTTGATGAAAATTTTAGAATGACGCCTATATCCATAAGTGTAGAATCCATCTTTGATTCCAGACTTAGTAGTAAACGCTTGCTTGAACACTCCTCTGTCCCCGTGAAACAAGCAACTCAGAATCCTACACATTTCAGGACAAGAATTCATGATCCATTTCCATTACGTTAGTCGTTCCTTCAATAGAAGTGCCTCAATATTTATAATTGAAGTGTTTTATTAGTCACTGGCATTGTAAAACAAAATGCATGATTATATCATATTGTTGATGCAAGTTATTAAGGCATTTCAGTTCCAGCTTTACCTGTACAATGGCCTGCGCACAGAGCTTTCCGGAAAGAACAGCACCTTCCATTGAAGCTAAATACTTTTGTTTAGTGTAATCACCAGCTAAATAGAAACCCTCTATCGGAGATCCAATTTGGAACAGTTTTGTAAACAGACCTGACAAATATATTCAGTATAAATTCTCAAGTCAAAAAAATGTAATAGCTTTCGATCACTAGTTGACTAGTTCAATATTCAAATAACTTTAAAGGGATTAGGGAATAATCCATCTCTATGGCAAAATCAATCAAACCTTGGTGTTTTAACAACATGGTACTTGACTATCTTTGCTTTGCTTTGGTCTGCAGAAATTTCATCCGGAAAGAGTTTGGAAAGTTCCTTCATTGTGGCCTCAATAATATCATCATCACTGCGTGAAATCCATTCTTCAGCTGGTGCAAAAACCAACTCCAGCATTGACTGGTTTGGGCTATAATATTCCTGCACAAGATAATGAAACACGAAAAGGTACTTTTCATTCATAAACCAGAGGCAATAAATCATCTCCTTACTCCAACTACATCCTAGGATGCAATCGTAACAATACATTGGGGGTATGTGCAGATCAACTTGAGCAATATGAATATGATAAAAACATGCATAAATAACAAAACGCATCTTGGAGGCTTGAGGAAATGCATCAAGACGAATCTATTAAAAATGAAAAGTGGCTTTTACCTTACAAGCTACTGACATGTCAGCATATACACTCAGAAGGGGACTTCTGCATGAAGGAAAGAAAACATGAACATCTGTGAGGGTGAGGTCCAGAAATCATTGATAATTTTTTCTAATCAATAAATACCTGAAAGCTAAAGGATTGTTTTCAAGCCACAATAATGAAGAAATTCCCAACCCAGAAACTTGTAACAAATAATTAGATGGCATTGTCCGCAGATTTCAAGAAAGACCCTGCCACATGCTCCCATCCCAAAGTTAACCCTCTCTATAGACCCCTCTCATCTCACTGAATAAAGTCCTCATCAATCATGAAAACCTCAACCAAGGTAACAAAGGGGCAAAAAGATCTTCCATAATTTTTGTGAAAGTTCTAGAACATTAAGCAATAAAACCAATGCTACAACTTGGGGGGATCCTCAGAGTGTTCTAGAAAGAATATGATTGTCATCACGGTAGTTAGGCTTTATAAGTACAATAAGAGACTACGGTTTGCACATAAAATAAATTTCTTAAAGTGGTGGACAAATAATATAATAAAGGTCTGCACATTCAACAAACACATGACATGGCTAAGGGGTAAGCACTTGACACATCAATTACTGGCTTTGATTACCAGCCATAATACTTTTCCATCCAGAATGCATTTACAATGCACAGAAGAGGGAAAGCAGCCTAACCCACAGAGAAAATGAACCAATTTGTAATTCATTCATAGTGAGAGAAAGACCTGCTAAAGAGTAGGTGATCATATGTGTTCAGTTTTCTATCAAACCTGCACAGGGAATACTGTAAGTTACCAAACCAGTGGAAAAAGTACTTCTAAGATCATAAAATATTTTTGTTCTTGTTGCGGGAAGAAAGATTAATTTATAAACAGAGAAAATGAAAAGAAATATCCCGCACACTGCAAGGGATGTCTGACAACCTAGGCTCTTGTGCTCCTGAGTGACTGAATGGGAGTATTAAACTCTTCATACATATGCCAGCAACAATAAATAACAACGACCATAACTATAACAATTAAATGAAAGCAAATTTGGAGAGCACAAAGACAAAAAGATGGCTTTCCACAGAAAAAGGCATCACTGACCATATGATAAGTTTCAGGATCTAGAACTAATCAATATCTCTTCTAGTTTCTCTCAACTACAAGGATCTCACATTTGAAAGATAGAAGAAGCCAAAAGAAGGGAGAATCTCCAATCTCAAAACAATACTAATTCATTCATTCAATTCATGTCTCAACTTAGGTACATCGAGGATATTTATAGAGAAAGAATGCACTGACTGATGCTAACTAATTCCTAGATAAAAGGCATAACTAACCTAACTGATTCCTAGATAAAAGAAGCCCTGCAGAGGAATGCAAGAAATGTTAAAATATAGACTGGTGAACTTAACCATCTGTCAGTACTGTTTAAAAGATAAAGTATCTTCTTATTCTGAAAATTGGAATGCAAATCACACATGCAAGCACACACATAATAATGTGAATAACTCAGAAAACTAGCTTCAATTAAAAAAATACCAAAATATTTGTACTTCTCTGTTTCAAGTTCTTGGGCAACTGAAAGATTAGACCGTATTAAACACATTCCTTTGAAGGGCTTTCTATTCAATTAAAAAAATCCATGTATTAGTAGCTAAGTTTGCAGATAGAATGGATAAACCAGAAAGCCTTCTGAAAAATTAACATATGTTCAAAATTAAACAGGTATGGACTTGATTAAACTTCAAAGAAAAATGAAATTTAATTAATCTGAATTCTGGTTTGGAAGTCATTACTATATCATAGATAGTAAGAGCACAAGCACACTTTGCAGCAGACGAAAAGTTCTAGTATTGTACGTTTTCTAGCACTAGAAGAACACAGACAACCTTCCATATCAAACCCATAATTAATAACTTAGAACCCGTTTGGGGTGGTGCTGAGTTAGATTTCAAGTTTTACAATTGTAAGTGTGAACATCTAACCATTCAAAGGAGAAGGGAGGACTTCAGGAAAGTCAAATCGGCTGAACTGTCCAGGCTTATTTGGCATAGCAAAAATCATAGAATGCTCCTTCCACTGTAACCGGTCATTAATACCCAGTTCTCCAAATAGGTTCTTAACATTGGGGTATGCTCCAACTTTGACAACACGAAAAATATTCTTAGCTTATGAGTAACTACAACCGAACATATTATATGACAGAAAAACTGAAGGCCACAAGTTTAATGAACTTACAGAATATGTGTAGGCCAGTCTCATACCAGTCTCCATCTTCATCTTTCCAGGCAGCAACCTTAGGCAATGAGACAAACAGTAAATCCACATCATTTAAAACAACAATATAATAAGTCAGCTTCATGTATGTGATTAATCTGTAATGAGCCTTCCGATACATTTCAGACCTTTCAATCCATACGTCTCAGAAGAATGGAAATAGAGGAATTAGTCAACATGTGAAGCTGACATATCCTAGATCATAATTGATAATTGTACTTCTGAAGGCAACATCAACACATTATTGTCATTCATATCTTCTTGGTTATACACTGACTAAGTTTACTGGCAGAATGTTACATACCCATCCCACACAGAGTTGAAGGCTCCAGCTAACTGCCCAGTGCCTTTTCTATTAATGAGTCACAACTATCGCATTAATTTGCCCTTTTCCCTCCCAAATACTTTTTAGTCATATCAAATAATCATACAGTATTAATCAGCAAGCAAAAATACATGTATGCCGTTTAGCTCAAAAACTAGTAAGTAGGATAAAATTAGCAGGAAAACCTTTCCACCTAGAACATCTATTGCCTCCAGTAGTATAGGTTTATGACCAGCATCTGCCAAATATTTCGCAGTTGACAAACCAGCTAACCCTGTGACAAACAGAACAGTATGATTTGGAGGTGTTACTATGATAAAGGTCTGACACAAGAAATATAAGTTCGGACTACTATTCCACACTCAAAATGACATCTACATAAGTGACGGTCTTCCTTTGTCCATGTCGCCACAAAAAGCACAAACAAGCGTAATATAATTACTGGTAGAAGGAAGGAGGAGCCTTTCTTTATCAGATAAATTTCATAATTCGCCTATTAAAACAACAAATTAGCCACAAAAATTCCAAGTTCTATTTTCTAAATGGGCACAAACATAACTTTCAGTTGAAATAGCCTCTCATTACCTGCACCCGCAATAATAACCTCCAGTTGTTTGATTGGACGTGATGAAGTGCGAAAGGTAGAAGACAAGTAACCAGCTTCTAAGAAATTAACAGTATTTTCAAGCTCTGGCCTTGGATAATCAATGCAAACGACCTGTGCTGCAAGTCAGCCGTTATTAGTTACTGAATTCGACCATTCAATGAAGAACGGACTAAATAATACCCACCAAAGCATACTAACCTGCAAGGGAAGGCTATTCTTCCTCAGACTGCTTTTAACAGGGCGTGTGCAATGAAATTTCAATCCAAGACCCATGGACTCGCTTCCACCAAACGCTAACGAAATCTTTCGGCTTGATGTATTCCGATAACCAAATCCCGAGGCAGGTCCTATATCTCTTGCTCCCATTATAATACTAGGCCAATTCATGTGCACCGTGGATATACATCCACATACAGCCATTATACTGTGCCCAAATTCCGACTTGGTAGTGGAGCTTACAATTTAGCTTTCAAAGGCCTGCATATAGCGAAGTTAAAATATTACAAACCAGAATAATCAAATTACAACAGGAAGACAAACTTATTATTCCAATGGACATCTATAATCTGATAAAATTTGGGATTTTTCATATGAAAATTTCCAACAAGAAAAAGCTCAAGCCTTTGCACCACTGCATGGCTTGAGAAGTGAATTCATGAATCTAAAAGGCAGTTGAAGATTACTCGAGAGAAGAAGGGAATTCAAGCAAAAATGGGAAGCCACAGGAACTTCATCCCTAACAATTCAGCAAGGGCTTGTTTGGTTGAGAAAGCAAGAAAGCTGATGGAAATTGTGGGGATAGCACCAAACGCAACATCTGTGTTAATGGGGTGGTTTGGCCCTTTAGAATATTCTTGTGTGGATAGTGTGAGCAAAGTTGCCACGAAGTGCCAAACTATCATCGACAGTCCAGTGCCTAAACAATCAAGCAACGAGTGTTTCTTATTTTTTATTGCGGTTTTCATTCACTGTGTCAAAATTTTCATTTCATCCTTCTGAAAGTCTCTCTCAAATGGATCAAGGTAAATCTTTTTTCCGTCAGTTTCTAATTGAAATAGCTCAACGAAAGAACACAATAGTTTCTAATTGAACACTCCCATTCTTTACAAAGTAGTTAAAATCAGTAGTATAATTTTTTATAATTTTTTATATTTATCGCGGAACTCTCTAATAACTGTAGATGTTATGCTTCTGTTACTTAGCCTAGGGGCCAGTTGGTTTGGCGGACAGCTGCGAGACTGAGAATCGAGAAAGAAACTTTTTATTATATATACACATATAATAACTAACAAATCTAAAAAAAAAATCATTAAAATTATAGAAAGGCAATTTAGAGTCTTCAATTTCTATATTCTCAAATTAAGATCTTGAACTAAACAGGGATTTTGAAATCTTAATTAAAAGACCGTATTGCCCTTATTTGTTATAAAAGAATCAGTTTTTCATTTGTTTGACCACACTCACAACGTTTCACTGACGTCCACGTTTCTCCTACTTCAAAGTTCAAGGGCAGGCAAGGAGGCGACAGGCAACGTGTGTGTCTGGGAAGTCCGTCGGAAGAAATGAGTTTACAGATTTTGAGATATTTTACGGATTTCAATATGGTTTTATGGATTTCGAGATGATTTTAATGAATTTCGAAATGGTTTTTACAGATTTTAAGATGGTTTTGTCTCGATTTACGTGCACCGTTTGGGAAACGGTGTTCCCAAACAAGCACAACATTGTTGGCGTGAAGATCTTTCTTTCCTCTTTTTTATGCTTCCCATGTTCGGCACATCTGATATATGATTTTTTTGTTATGTCCGATCGTTTCCCAAAAGCGAATCGAAGAATTGAGCACTGATATTCATTCCAATGAGGTAAGAACCTCGTCCACAAGAGATTAGAATGTTGTCTAGCATATGTACAGAATGTATTGAAACTGTTGTGCAAGTTAATCAATCGAATGAGAAAGAAGACCTATTGGAGTGAATTTTAAGATCAAAAGCTGATATCTAAAAAATGCAGTCAAAAGCGTTGAAAATAATATTTTCATTCAAATGACTATAGTACTCATTTAAATAAATTATGAAAAAATTGGGTGGTTATCAATAAGGTGAAGATGAAAATTCCATTCGAATGGATAACAAAGCTCATTCAAATGAAGTGTATATTTTTTTTTCCGAAAATGAAGTGTATATATTGCTAGAGAACATATCATTCATGAAAAATGTTTGCCGATATCTCAAGTATCCCGAGTCCAAATTTAAATAAGATGAAGAAGAGAAATTTATTTGAATGCGTAACAATAATCATTCAAATGAAGTGTATATTTTAATGGAGAATAACTAAAAATAAATCATTAATTTGAATGAAAAACCATTCTCGTTCAAATGAATAATGAAAAATTTCAATGAATATGTCAAGTCCATATTCTGATAAACTAAATATGGGAATGTCATTTGAATGGAAAAAAAAACTTCATTTAAATATCATTGAAGAATAAATGTAAAGAAGATATTCATTCGAACAATAATATATTCATTCTAATGACCTTTTAAAACTTAGTACATTACCATCATTTCTTTTTGTATTAGGGTTTCAAAATGTTTGGGACAAGTTTTTTTTTAATGTGAGGAAATACGCGGACAAGAGCCTTTTTTAATGTCGGGGACAAAAAGCTGCATTTTCCAACCACGATCTCATTCTGTGCACTAGTTCTCCCACTTGCTTTCCCATTTGTTAAACCAGAACTCCCATCCTCTCGCACAATCCCTTGTAAATCTACCTCTCAATCTCACCCCGTTAATTTGTACTAACCTTTTTTTCCCATTATCTCCAATTCAGTTAGCTTGCTCGGCGTCAAATGTAGTGTAGGTTTGGTATAAACAAGTTTTATTTCTTCCTCTATCCCGTGCTTCTCTCTCATTGTGCTCTCGCAGTGGTAATTTTTTTCGCCTTTGTTTGTCTCTCGAGATATGAAATGAAAGGGTTTGTTGTTAGCTTCATATTTTTGCTTCTGTGTCCATCTCTGTGAAAGATGTAATATGCAGTAGCATTTTGTTCATCTTTTGCTGATGTACAGTTTTAATGGGAATGAAAGGTGATGGTATTTAAGTATTCATTTGAAGGAGCAAATAACTTATTTAAATGACGTCGAAAATCTGAGAGCCATGTCCCGAAAAACAAGATTTTCACTCATTTGCATTCTCTTAATCACTGTTCGAAAACCCGGTTCGGACCGGCCGGTCCGACCGGTGAACCTATGAACCGACGGATTGGCCGGTCCGAACCATAGTCAACCCGGTCAACGAGTTGACTCGGCGTTGACCGGGTCAACTCGGCCGGGTTGATGTTAACTCGCCCAACCCGCCGGGTTGGGCGGGTTATATTTTTTTTTGGGCCAGGACCCAAAACAGCGCCGTTTTGGATGCACGAGAGACCAGAACAGAGAGTTTTTCGGCAGGGAAGATCATCTTTGTGTTCGCCGGGGAAGACTCCGGCATGACTTTCAACAAGCTGATGGACAATAGGATCGACGATGCCAGCGGGGCTAGTGTCAGCATCGTTGGCTCATGTTTTTGCGTCGTTCGTGTGCTTTCTCTCGCCTCTCTGCTTCTGTGTTGCTGAGAGGAATGAATGGAGAAGGAAGAATGGAAGTCATCTCATATCCTCGTTCTCGATTTTCTCCTTGGAGCCGTCACTGTTCACTCACTGTTCAATTTGTCTGTTACTGTTCACTCACAGCCACTTTTCACTGTTCACAGTTGACTTTCACTGTTACTGTTCATGTCTCCCAATTTCACCAAATTCCCAAAATTTAAATGATAATGACTTTGATTAGTAGATTCCCAAACTTAATGATGATGGCTTTGATTTGTAGATGATAGAATCTACTATTTTGAACTTTTGATATATGTATTAAAATGTTAGAACTTTGATTAGTACATTGATATTTGGATTCCTAATGTATAGATTGTTATTACAAATTAATTTGTAATATTTTTAATTTTTTATATAGCCGGGTTGACCCCGGGTTAACCCCCGGTTCGACCTCTGACCCTTGACCCAGTGTCTCGGCCGGTTCGTTGTCTGGTCCGGTTTTTTGAACCTGGCTCTTAACTACATTTGCATTCTCTTTACATACTACATAAAATGTTCAGCTTTATCATTAAAGTTAAAAAGGTTTTCAAGTTCACTATCATCAATCAAATCTATTAATATCCTCTCATCAAAGCTCACTTGTGTATTTTAACTCAAAACCGTTGCAATCAATTCTAAACTATGATATTATCATTAACCTCGAATCTTCAACCGTGATATCCTATTTTATTCTTTTCATCCTCATTCTCCCCCGTTATATTGGCTTTCACCTATACCGTTTGTCACACGTTTCCCTTCAACATGAAAATAAAAAACTAGTTCATTTGAAGATGTAGATCCACATTTAATTGTCATTTTGAATTTCCTCCTGCAAATAATGGACAGCATTGAAAATGTCAGCTTCCAACAACAATCATCACCTAACTTCATATTTCAAATAATCTACTCTAAACTCACATTTTAACAGCTTAAAGTTAAGGTTTCACAAATATCCCTTAACAAACATGAAAATAACAAACTAGTTCATTTGAAGATGTAAATCCACACTTAAATGTCATTTTGAATTTCCACTTGAAAATATTGTACATCATTGAAAAGGTCAGCTTCCAACAACAGTCATCACCCAAGTTCATATTTCAAATAATCTACTCTAAACTGACATTTTAACAGCTTAAAGTTAATGTTTCACAAATACCCCTTAACAAATAACAATACATTGCACTTACCCCCATATCATTCATACTCATCCTTCACCATCATGTAAATGTAATCACCCACCTAAGGGAACACTACAAATGTACATAAACACTACAAATGTATGTTGGTTGCGCACACTAAAATAGTTGCGCACACTAAAATAATGAAAAAAAAAATGAGGAATGCACATCTTAGTTGATTCATACATGTTCACCTCTCTCCATTACAAAACTCAGTTATTGTGACAGCAAAAACAGTGAACATTGAATAGCACTAGAGAATGGCCATGACAGGGAAGACAATGATGCGGAAGGTAACTTACCGCTGGCAACTTTTCAACATTCTTCCTTCGTCCGACCACACATGCGTCATTCACCAACTTTTTTGTGGGTTTCCTTCACTTCACCAACTTTTTTATGGTTTCCTACAGTATCTCCTCCACCTTTTCCTTCCTTTATTCATTTTAACTTAGGGCAATTTGGTCTGTTTGTAGAGATTTTAAAAATCCTATTTGATTTAAGATCCTGGTTTAGGATTACGGAGATCGGAGATCCTGAATGTCCTTTTATAATTTCAATGGTATTTTTCTAAGATTTTCCCTATAATAACTTTCTATGATTTAAAAATTAATTAATTATTTCTTTTCATTTTAACTCAGTTATATCCGTTTATAAAATTTAATGTGCCAGAGCTTGGTGGTACCCTCAATGTCCCCCATTTCAAGCAGGATAACATGTCGCTACATGTCATGTGACGAGATTAGGTCTCTCTTACACTTCCTCTATTAAAAAACATTGCCGACCTTTTTCTTGGGTGATGGAAAAAAATTTATAAGCTAGCCAAAAAATATATTTTTTTTAGAAATAAGACGTCTTGAAAATATAGCACAACCAATTTACTCTAAAAAAATCTTAAAAAATATTCTCCAATGATATACAATTTCATACCGACGAGAAATACACTTTTTATAAATTTAAAAAATAATAAATAAACACTCATTAAATCATACTTTCAATTAAACTCAGCAAAATAAAACGGCAGAATTGAGTGAAAATGGGAACATTCATGTACATTCAATCCAGTGCAAACAAGACACCAAGAAGAACCTGTTTGTATTAACGTTAGGAAATCACGTTCACGTAAATTAAGAGGAAATTTATTGCATATGCTTATTTCATAAATTGTAAATCATGTTGAAAAAATAACTTTCACCGTTAATATAAATGGACACTAAATCAATAATGCTATCTATAACTGTGCCACTCGAGGAGTGGATAACAGCGAAAATTGAGTGAACGTCTGACAACAGAGAAAGTTGCAAGAACCAAATTATATATTCAAATAAATACAAAGCAATGGATCATTCAAACCCAAGTGCAAGCTCATGCTTCATAACAACGTACTTATTGGAATTGACAAAGACATGTAGTGGAGTCGTTAAAAGTCTCTAAAACTCATTTTTGGGTCAATCGTTTTTCCTCTACCACGACCTCCCCTTCCCCTTCCCCTTCCCCTGCCTCTCCCTCTGCCTCTCCCTCTTGAACTGAAACTCTTGCCATGTTTCATCTCCACAAGGGAATGAAGCAACTCATCACAAAGAACACAACCACGGTGCAGCGTAGCTCCATCTTCCAGCGGAGTTGTTTTCTTGTTGAAGTCAACTTCTATGATCATAGAGTCGCAATCAGGGCATTGTTCCCGAGTTGTGGAGATTCTATGAGCGCCTTGAGGAAGAAGAACAAGGCAATTGCACATGTTGCAATAAAGTCGCCACTTGGGGGCGC
>JANTPZ010123082.1:0-10788 GCA_025593235.1 Vachellia pachyceras | reverse complement strand
GAAAATCTCAGAGGTTCTCTGGGGACTGGATGTAGGTCAGAGAGGGCCGAACCAGGATAAATCGTTGTGTGCTTTCTATTCTTTCATCTTCATTAACCTGTATTATTTTCCAAGCATGCAATCTGTCTTCAACATCTAAGGTTTTGATAAACTTGATTTGAATGTTTTGATAAATTAAGTTTTGAACGAAAATTTTGTAAACACCCAATTCACCCCCCCTCTTGGGTGCAGCCATCCTAACAAAAAGGTATTGTACAATCTCCTTGGTCTAAACACATTTGGCAGATCCATTCATGGATTAGAAAATTTGAAATTTATTTCTTCCATTGCGTGTGCACGTTCTAATCCCAAAACAAGTTCCCGGACTTGATTTTTTCTTTGAATCAATCTCTTTTTCCATCGCTTTCTTATTTCATCCTTATCGGGGCATGATAAGGTTTATCGTACATAACGTGGCTCATCATCTCTGTCTGAAGTAACCATGAGTGCCTCTCCTTCTATCGGGAAGCAACTCCTAGGTACATTTCCCCTATCACTCCTTCTTGTAGAAACCACTTGTCTCTTTTGTTTCTCTTGCCTTGGCATTTGTAAAGGCCTTTCTAATCTCCCACTCAAATCGATATAATGAGATAATTGAGGATCATTAGATCGATCTACACTACCTTGGTCTTATGTCTCATAAAGAGATATTGTACGATCTATCTCTCATTTGTTATGAATTCATTTTCTAAAAATACATTATCTCTTGATTCAATTTCAGTTACTATTGCATATTTGTTTTCACCCAAGAAAACATATCCCTATTAAGTATGAAGGCTGCTGCTAATAAAGTATCACCCCAATCTTGAGTCATCATTGGCCTAACCATATCTAGAAGTGTTCTATTTCTTCTTTATGAAACTCCATTTTGTTATGGAGTACCAGGGATAGTTTCCAAATTAATCATTTTTCTTCATAGAGCTCTTTGAATTGATCGGATAAGTATTCACAACCTTAATCAGTACGCAATACTTTAATTTTTTTCTGTTTGATTTTCTACTTCATTCATATATTGTCTCAAGCACTCTAGTGCTTCAGACTTAAGTGAAATCAAATAGACGTGACCATATCGCGAAAAGTCATCAGTAAAGGTAATAAAATGCCAAGCCCCGAGCCTTGCCTCACGCTTATTGGACCACATATATCAAAATGGGTTAAATCCAATGGATTTTCAGCTCTAGTTCCTGTACTGAAAGGTTTTGTAGTTGCCTTAATAGCTAGATAATTCTCACACAAGGACATTTCCATATTTTGAACTTCACATAGCAAACCTTGTTTAGCTAGTTTAATCATTCGATTCTGGTTTATGTACCTTAGTCTAGCATGCTAGATATGCATGTCAACAGTTATATTAGAGGAACTAATGAAACAGTCATGTGCATTGAAATCACCAACCACATCCATAACAAAGAACTTTCATGAAAGGAAATCTAAACTGTAAAAGGTCCCGTTGCTAAAAATGTCTACAACTTTGACATGAAAGTTTACATCAAACCCATAATTTAAAAGGTAGAGTACTGAAATTAAATTCTATCGAATGTCAGGTGTATGAAGTACATTATGCAAAATCAAGGTCTTTACACCACATAAAGCTAGTCTGCAGGTGCCTATTCCCTTTACCTCTATTTTTGCGTTGTTGCCTACATAAAGTTATTTGCATAGATATGGCAACCGACGGTATTCCACGAAAGACCCCAGATCCTTCACTTTATGGTTTGTTGATCTTGATTCTAAAATCTCAGAAGAAGATACAAGTTCAGTTAGAAAAGAAGTACTTATATAACAACATTAATTTACGCAATCTATTACGCATTCGGAAGCGTTATGGTTCAGGTGAATTAATAGCTAAAGCCCATAAATTAAAACTCATTTTGATCATTGGGTTACTATTTACTTGGTGTTTCCATATTTTTAGCCCAATTTTAAAAAATTATAAATAATTCTAGAAAAATCGTATGAGGTTGCTCTAAATTTATTTTGAAAGTTATTGTAGTCCTTTAAATGGAAAAATATGATCTTGGCCTTAAAATATTTCATGTAATACCTTTTATTAATTTACTAAACTCACTCTGTTTTCGTAACAAGCTTTGCTTCTTAACTTTAAAAATTCATAACTTCATCTATAGAGCTTCAATTAACCTTATTGAGGACTTGATGTGAAACTACATGTGTTTAATTTGTCCATGAAAATTACATGAATAATTGAGATCCTTTACTCTACTTTAATAAATCAAACATTATGTTGATGCCATATTTTGATGATAACAAAATGTGATTTTAGGAATTATAAAGTTTAATTTGTTGTTGCTAAGTGTTTATATTGAAGCACCCGAGTTCTATGTCTCAATAATCGATTTTGTATGAAAGTATTGAGAATACTCAAGCATTATATCTTGAAACTCGAGTATTTAAGCCTTGGGAACTTGTTAAAATCCAATATTTTCAAACAGCACTCGAGTTGTTATTAAAGTGTTGAGAATACTCGAGTGTTGATTATGTGCACTCAAGTATTATGAGATAAAACTGATTCTGTGAAAACTCGAGTAAAAGTTTGAGATACTGAGAACACTCGAGTGATGCTTTGTGAAACTCGAGTATTAAAACTTAAATTGCTTTATAACTGAACATTTCCAAGTGAAACTTGAATATTAAGTGAAAGTGATGTCAATACTCGAGTTCTGATTTTCAATACTCGAGTATCGAGTTCCATTTTCAGATCGCAGAACATCAATTGAAGCAAAACACTCAAGTTACAAATGGAAGTGTTATCAACACTCGAGTTCTGATTTGTAATATTCAAGTATCGAGTTCTATTTTCAAACCTCAACACTTGACTTGAAGCAGAACACTCGAGTTATAATGGAAGTGTTGTCAACACTCAAGTATCAGGCTTTCTTTTCTAACAAACGCAACACTTGCATTAGGAAACTCGAATACTAGTAAAAGGAATGTCAACACTCGAGTACTATGAACTGAACACTCGAGTATTGTGATATTTCAAAAGGACTTTACTTCAAACTTCTTGCTAAACACTTGAGTGCAACTGAAAGTGTCTCCAACACTCGAGTATTCTTGTTCAATTTCAATACTTCTGCAACACTTCAAACAAACACTCAAGTTATTTCAGAAAGTGCTTTACAAACTCGAGTATTGAATTTAAAACTCGAGTAAAGTCTCACAAAATTCAAATTTACACTTGCTTTCTCTGATCAACACTCGAGTATTGAAAAACAAAACTCAAGTACTAATTTATCTGACACTATACTACTCTTACAGTTAAGCCTAGACTTTTACGAAACATTCCACTTTCATGACTAGATTTTTTGAACGTTACCTGCTCTAATAAATGCTTCTTAGTTCTTTCATTAAACAATCCAGGATGCCTGAGAAATGAAGCTGAGCATTTATGATTTACGTTGATGAGTTGAACAGCATTTAATAAAGCATTAATTACATATCAATGGGTGCAGCTATTCTGAGTAATGGACACCATCTTCTCTCTAACGGCTATTCAAACTCAGAGTAATGGATATTGAATACTGTCATAGCTATAAATGAAGAAGCATTGAAGACAAAGAAAACAACTGATGGAAAAGAAATTCAATAAGCCATTACTCTTCATAACTACCTTATGTCATTGTATTCATTATTCCTTTGAGCTTCAGTGATTTATCATCTACTCTTCCAAGAGAATTTATTTTGCCCAACTTCATTATAAATCTGTGAGAAATTCAAGGTCAAGACCTTGAATCAATTGGGTTGAAATTGTGACTGAAAACAGAGAATGTAAGACTCTGTTTTACTACATGTTGTAAGGGGAGTGAGATTCTCCATTGTAAAGGCTAGTAAGCCTTGATTATTGATTGCATAGTGGATTGGAAATCTCAGAGGTGCTCCGGGGACTGGACATAGGTCAAGAGGATCGAAACAGGATAAGTTGCTTGTGTTCAGCTTTCTCTTCATCCATCTCAGTGACTTTGTTTAATTGTTTTGATTTCTGATTTAATTTTAAAAGTGACCAATTCACCCCTTGGTTAAATCCAACTCTAACACATTAATCATACTCTAAAAGCTGCTCAAAATGTATAGCCTTGATCATGCATCTTAAAATCATACTTTTGAAGCCATACTTTGGCATACAATCACTTATCATGAATCAATATGTATCATATGCACAACTAAGGCCTCATATTGAATTTACAAAACTTATAAGAATTGATATACCTTAACAACTTGTAGCAAAATAATGTTATAGAAGCTTATCTCTCTTTTTCTCCTTACCCATTGCATCTTGCATTCACTTTTATCTTGGAAGTTTGTAACTTAGCATGGTTACTTATTGATGGGTGAGATTCAAAGAATCTCAGTAGCAAACAATTACCATTCAAACAATCAAGTTATACTTCCAAGATTTACTTATTAATAAGTGGCATTGCCAAAGCTTATAATAACCAAGAACATGTACTTAAAATACAGAATTGTCAATCATATCCATAAAACAATTCAAAGAGTCATTCAACATGTTTAAGATAAAATTACTATTCAACTCATGGCAAGCCAAGAAGCAAAAATAAAATACAACGTAAATGCAAGAATGGGTGAAGTTGCTACCTTTAAGATTTATTAGTTTTCTCTCACTTTTCTTTTTTTCCCCATACTAGGAGCTTCATTATCTAAGTTTCCATTCTCACTTCTATCTCACCTTCTCCAGATTTCCTTCTTCCTCATTTTTCATGGTGGACTCGGGCAAGTGTCAAGTCCTAGATGTTGTATACACATATGAAAGTGTATTGATTATATGTATAAAATACTTTCGATAGAATTCAAATCTCACTCCCCTTTCTAAACTCTACTCTTTTGAAGATGAATTCCCATTCTATTTATTGCTAGGGGATTCTTCTCTTTGAAATCTTGTTTATATAAGTGTAAAGATGAATTACATTTAGGTCCTTATTTTCTAACATAACAAATTTGGTCCTTTATCTTCATACTTCACTTTAAATAAACCTTCTTGCCCTTAACTTCTTTTCCTCCTCTTTCTACTGAGTCGTGATTTAATATCTCTCTTAATTATTTAGTTTTTAATTTTAGTCTCCACAAGTATGGATATTACAAGTCCCAGCTTCAGGTTCCACCAAGATAGTGGTTAATATCTCAAGGGCCTCTTGTTCCTTTAATATATACTGCACCTTACGGTGCCAAATATCCCAGTTGTCACCATTCAACTTGTCCCATTTGTTCATCTTAGAAATTATACTTTTCGTTGTCATTTCCAAATCTAAGGTGACAAGGTATTTTATCAACAAATGTTTTCTCATTGAGTTGGGTTTCTGGTGATTATGTAGTACAATGCAATATACAATGTCTTATACTTATATCATTCTTGACAAGAAAATTATTTAATAACTAGATTTGTGATTAGGAGAATATGTTTGTATCTCCCATCACACAAACACTAGTAACTACATCATTTTCTTTCAAGAATCTTATATAAGTTCTTTTAAATTAAACTGTTAACTTTTAGAAGTCGCGTCTTCTAAAAGCTCCCACTTATAAAAAAATAGCATAGTAACCCATGTGGAAAAACAATAACTATTGTAATGAATCACATAGGGGAAATATGCTACACTTAACAATATATTAAGTCATGTTTAAACACATCAATAGACATAGAGGGAAAATACATAAATCTAAAGTCCAATGATAAATCTTTTAGATATATGAATAATAATGATAAACTATTATCTTCCTTAGTTCTCTAAAGTATTGGTATTTCTTTATCATAAATTTTGTTGTCTTCTTCACTGCATCAACCCATATTATGGTTAAAGTGAAGGTGCCTGCAGCTCTCAGCCATGCGATATTTCATCATTGCGCTCATATAGATTTTGCAATTTCATTATCAGTTATCCTGTTAACATAGCTTGCAGTGATGCCATATATGATTTTTATGTTCTTAATTATAGTTGTCCTCATTGCATCATGTTATGCTGTTGTCGTAGCCATAGTGGGGGGAAAAAGCTTGGCCGACCTCTTCATCACAAATATGAGGCTTTGATGTAAATGAGAATGATGAATTTGGACCAAGATCAGAGTAGACTTCTTGAGGCTCCTCTTGACCTTCCTCAAGGTTTTGATCAAGATCCTCCTCAGGGTCTTCCTCTAGTTCTTCTTGATGGTCTTCCTTAGGATTCTCTTCAAGACTATCCTATGGATCTTCTTGAGGTTCTTCCTCATGGTACTCTTTAAGGTCCTCTTCATGCAGTTCTTCTTCAAAATCATTATCAAGAATGTAATCATCTATATGTTCCACATACACTAATCCACAAGATAGTGTTTCAGTGCTGCTAGAGATTTCTTACTCCATCATTTTTCCTAAATAAAAAAAAGTTTGAATGGAGTTAAAAAAATTTCACAAAATCCTAAGCTTAGCACTGAATTACATCAGAACAGATCAAAATTTGCCTTAGAAAATCGGTAAATAGTATATCAAAATGAATATCTTGAATTTTAGGATTTTTAAAAATAAACCATGTCTCATTTTGATGTTCCACGTGCCTGCACGTACCCTAAGAACTTTTAGTCCAGAAAAACAAAAATGAGGCATGCACACTCTCGGTGGTGACACGTGCATGACACATACTATCATACACACCGCTTTTCTGGCCACATGCCAGACTATCATCTCCAACATGCCATCTTGGATATGATGGTGTGGCCTACATGTAATATGGCCTTGCCATGTGGCCTCATGCACCATGTGGCCAACATTCCCCCATTCTTTATTATTTTTTAAAAAAATTTTATTTGGTATTATTTTAAAGAAGCCTCTCAAACTCATCTAGTAAGACGCTAGTTGTCCACTTTGAGGTCGTGGGTTCGAATACCACTGAAGATGCTCTTGTCTCAGTATTTCCGTTTTTTTATAATATTCTCTTTATTGGGTTGGGCATGGTCTTAGGCCCAACTCACATCTAGATCGGGTTGGTTTTATACCCGACCCGATTCGAGTCCAGTTTTTTATGGTGAAATGCACTATTTCACTGGCACTAAAAAGGCGATGCTTTAAGGGCATGGTAGGAGCTCCTACGTCACATCAAAGTAGCATCATTTTAGCCTAGCCAAAATGCACCATATTTGCTTTCGGTGGTGGGTCGGGTTAACCTACTTGACCCTATCCATCCATTGACCCAATCCCTGCCTCTCCACGCCACTCACTGAGCGTTTCCATTTTTTTATAGGTCACGATGCATCATCCTTAACCTCCAACCGGGTCTATTTAACCCAGATGGAGCAAACGTTGGATTCGACTCATTTTCCCTCATATCTTTATGAGTATCTACATATACATATATAAATGCAAATATGCCGGAGATTAAACGAAATGAAAAAAGACACGGCAATTAATTTAGAAAATCACAAGGTATAATTGAAATCTCAAAAGAAATATACATAGTGCAATTCATGAAACGGCTTGCAAACAAGAATCATGTTTATTCAAAAAAAGATTGTGTTGGGAACTAATTCACACTCTAATACCACTGTAAATGCTCAGGTGTACTTGCAAACTCTGATTTGATGTCTCCACAGATACCCACACATATTATAGATCACAAATTTGGATCCAAAATAATGTTACACAGCAAAGACACTTTAGATGAAAGAGAGAGAGAAAGTTTCTCAAAGAGCATGGGAGAGAATTTCATCGATAGAGACAGGGAGCAAAATGTCTCTTATGTTCCGTCTATTAAGGGATGTGTAATATCCAAAAAAATCAGAAAAAGAAAAAAGGACTAGATGGCAAACAAAGGATATTAGAAGGACAAAAGATTTTTTTTCCCTCTCCATTACTCAAGTCACGTGATGTCCCTTAATTTTTTAATAAACTCATTTGTATCCTCTCTTTCATTTTGGGAAAAAAAATAAAATAAAGAACTAGAGGGTGAGAATGAGAAAAGGGAAGGTTCTCATCGATCGCAAGTCGAGAGAGGGAGCGTTGAAGATCCAAAGCGTTAAAGAAAAGGAAGTCAGTGGAAAAGGGTTCACAGGCTAGTTATGCAACCATAGTTTCTAATTGAGGTGCCTTCTTCCACTCTCTGATCTCTAAATCGATGCTTTTGGGGTTTATGGGTGATAATTGAAAATGGGACTGTAAGGTTTATTTAGTACTTCTTCAAGCTTAATTGATGTTGTATGTATGATCTTCTTCGATTTTGATATCCATCTGCATGGGAGTATTACTGTCCTAATGAGCTAAGCTCATTTATGGGAAAGGACAGGTTAGATGAACAATAGGTAAAGAATGAGATGTGTCTTGAAAATGATATTATATGATTTTTCCCTTCTCATTTGCTGTTGAAATCGAATCTGTGGCTTATGCTTTGGGTGATTGCATGCTGATTTGAAGCTGAAAACTAATTTAAACTTACTGTTCTAATGCTCCACCATGTGCTAGAGGTGCTTGGGAAAATAAATTTTCAAATTATGTATTGGGAAATGCTTGAAATATTTTAGAGGAATGATTAAAAGCTAAGTGTTACTGCGTAGAGTTGTGTTGTCTAAATGTTATCTAAATAGATGTTATTTGTAATTGTTGTTGTTGTTGCTTGTTGGTTTTAATTGTGGAATATTTGAGGGATGAAATTGGCGCTGATTTAATATAGTCAAGAATGAGGTATAAGTGTTTCTAATTTAAATAAATGTGGTGTTAAGGTAGTTGGTGTTTGAAAATTGAATTATATGGCTGATTTGAGTTGCTGGTTTTATATGAGCTAAAAAGAGAGCTAATGGTCTCCTCTGCCAATGAAATTTGGTGAGCTTTTAGTACACATGTCAAGCCTTAAAATAAGTCCTAGAACACATTATTTGGATAAGTGGAGGTATGAATTTTTCAAATTGGTTCAGAAAACTGGAAATTACAAAATTTTTCTGATGAAGCAGCTAATTTAAATAGGTTTTGAACTGGCCATTTGGTCTTTGTTGACCATGAAATTTGGCAAGCAAATTAGTGCTCATGATAATCTTTAAATTGAGTTCTAGAATACAATTTTTGGATAAGCAAACTATAAGTTATAGATTATCAAAAGGTGGGTTTAAAATCTGGAAATCTGAAAAAGTTAGCAAATAATCAAAACTTTGGAGCACTAATTTTGGAATCTGAGTTGATAATAAATTTTGAATAGTAATTTGCTTTAGAAGAGGATGCAGAGAGCTTTAAACCGACACTTGAACCACTGCATTCAGAGTCTTATGAAATAAGTTATGATTTTTTGAAGCTGGTTATAAATTTAGAAGTATTATTGGTGCTGATTGAATATTGTATATATTATTGTTAGGAGAAGGAGTAGAAGATGAGTTGGAAGCTGAAGGAAAGAGAGGATTTATATGTTGAGAGCAAGATAAGTGAGAGAATAGCGTCCCATTATAAATTTTATAAAATATTTTTTACTATATTTCACATTTTTAATTTAATTACCTCATTTCAAGTATGGTTTTAGTTATGGAAGTTTATTGAAATTATTTAATCTTCTTGTTGATATTGAAAAGAGTAAGATTTATGGATTTTATTTAATATTATTTATTCTTTCCCAATTTCTATTTATATGGCATATTCATGCATGGAATTGAAGGTAAACTTTTGAGATATTGATTATAGTAAAGTTTAAAGTGTTATAGTATTTATTCGAAATATTTTATCACTGTGATTTTATGCATGGAGATAGTGAAATTACATTCAAATGATATGTACTCTATGTATGCCTAAAAATGGTTTGAGATATTACTTGTAAACTTTCATATTGGGATCCTTGTTAAAAAGCATTTCACAATAGTTTTACTATTGAAGATGTTTGGAAATTGATCCCATGCATGCTTGAAATTGTTTTTTTGAGGACTGAATACAAAACGATGTTTACTAACAACAGTATTGTTAGTCCTTGGTGCACCATGGTTATTTATGAGCTCACCTATTATTCATGGGTATTAACTCATGCTTGTTATTCGTGGGTGTTAACTCACACCTGTTATTCGTGTCCTCGAGCCGCGCCTGTTGGTTACTGTAACACTCCTTAAATCCCCTATATAAATCATATTAGATCACTATTGAACCACTTTAGGGCCTTGGATAACTTAAATTGACCAAAGAAGTGAACTTGAAAATTTTTCAAGAACGTTTTACTGTTCATTTGGTCAATTTCCAGATTTCTGATCCAACTTTGAAAAATCATAACTAATTTTAAAAAAATCAAAATTGAGTGGTTCAAATTTCTATTTGAATATTATAAAGTGATATACTAGGGAAAATACTCACTGGTTCCAAAACTTGCCCAATTGATACAGTTAATTCCATGAAAATCACTGTTCATTTGGTAACTTTCCAGCTTTTCCAGATTGATAGCTTAATTTTGGAAAATCATAACTCTTTATATACACATCCAAATTTAGAAAACTTTGGCTCATTTTAAAGCTTAGTATGTGTAGTATTTATCTGGAAAGTTTCAAGTTATCTGGACTTCGTTTGATATTTTTCCTTGTCACTCAAAAAAAACAGGGCAATATTTGAGGGTCTTGGAACCCCTTACTTGAAAACTTGCCATTTCTAAAATTTTATTAAAACCTCTTTGATCATTTCCAAACTTCTCTTGATGCATGCCTAACTTGTCTACTTCTTCTTAATATATTCATGCATGCATTCACATATGTTCTCTATTTATCATGTAGAGGTTTAACTTTACATTAAACATACCAACA
>JANTPZ010123080.1:0-12765 GCA_025593235.1 Vachellia pachyceras | reverse complement strand
TTGTATTCGAGTGCTCAAATTTGTCAGCAAGTAAAACATTTGTTTTAAATTTGTTAGTTGAACTTGATGTTGTTATAGCTAACGCAAGAATTTTGAGAAATTTAGTTTCCAGAATCTAGATTGGGGGAGGATGATAATGGCAAATTCATCTCTGAGATGAAAATCAGAGCTTTTTCGAATATGTACGTTAAGAACCGGGCATGGAAGGGAGCATGAAGTACCCTTTTCGAACTGATGGCGATGCCGAAAGATGGGTCAAGCGCAGCAGCTATAGCGGCATCGGCCGATTCCTTGGTCCGATAGGTAATGTAGCCAACTCCGTCACGGTCGATGCGGATGCGGGAGATGGCTCCGTAGATCTCGAATCGGGATTTGAGATCGAGAACAGAGCAATCTAAAGGGAGGCCCATAACCACCACCGCGCAAGGCGGCGGCGGTCTTGTTGCGTGCTTGTCGGCGCCATCGTCGGATGTGGGTTCCGGAGCGGGAGGAGGTCGACGCCTCTTGGGCATAGACTGAGGGTACGGGGCATGGCGGGAAAGGTAGGGCTTCTCTCGCTTGCGGCTCATGGCGACGTTCCTCCACCTGCAAAACAAGATCTTGACGCTGAGTATTTCTGTGTTTATTTAAATTTTATAAGCAAAATATATCTTTCTTTCTTTGGACCACCAAATGAAGAGAGTGGGGTGGAGCATATATCACACAGAAAGTTCTAATATTTTTAAAATTGACCAATTTGGATTGAGTTGAGTTCGTGATTTCAATTTTACCAGTGAAATTGTGATTGTGTTATGAGGATATGTATGTATTTTAACTAAATTATATGAAATTAGCAACATAATGTATGAGTAATTCATCTTGTTATTTAAATAACTGAAAAACAATTGCCCTTTCCAACAGAATTTATTTAAAATGTTTTGTCAGAGTTATCTCCCACTAAACCAAACAATACTAAAATATAACTCAATTAAATAGTCATATATAAAAAGATACTCACAATCTATGAAAAATGTTTAGTTTTTTAGTTCAATGACATCAAGCTGTTTTTTAAATTTATTTTCCCCTCTAATGAAAAAAATTATTTTTCCCAGATGAAAGGTTGCATGTCTAACTCTGCATGAGTAAAATAGATGTATGAGTTCATTTCGTTCACTAAAGGATGTCAAAAAAACCTCTAGAATTATAAAGTAATTGTAAAATGAGATTGTTTTTAGTAAAAGGAGTTGATATATCACAATATAATGAAATAAAATGAATTTTTTTGTTGTAAATTGTATCTACATTTTAGTATCCTGTATAAACCGGAAACTATACTCTATCCAAGTGTCTATTAAAAAGAAGGTGAATGTTGACTAATTTATTTGTTTTTGTTCTAATTAGTTCTCAACAACCCAAAGGTGATGGTAGGAAGAAGAAAAAAACCTAACTGGTAGTTCTTATTAGTTTAGTAAAAAAATTTATTTTTTGCCAATTAGTTTAGTCAAAACTTAGTGTGTTATAAATTGTCCATTGTATTTTACACAAACTTATAGGCGCAAACACTAATGCCTCGTTTGGTACACAGAATTCATTTTGATGGATATGGAAATGGATATGGAAATGGAAATGGATATGGAAACGGATATGGAAATGGAAATGGAAATGGGCTTTAAAAGTATGTTTGGTATGTCATGGAAATGAGGTATGATTTTTGGATGAAAAGACCTAAAAACCCTTCTAATTAAAAAAAAATTTTTGTTTAAAAAAAATTCTGGAATTCTAATTAAAAAAATCATTTTTAAAAAATTTTTGGGAAGGGTAACATTGGAATTCCATGGAATTTTGGGCAATTCCATGGGTTGGGGGATGGAAGCCAAATGTGCACTGTTCATGGAATTGATTTCCATATGGAAATCAATTCCATGAGCAATTCCATCAAACCAAACAGACATGGAGATGGAAATCAATTCCATTTCCATCTCCATGTGGCCCAATTCCACCATACCAAACGGGCCCTTAATTGGGATTGTCACGTTGCACGGTTTGGTTTCAGCAGGGTTGTAATAGTATATGTGCCACTGCCTGCTATTGCCTAGAGTGATTCTTTCTTTCCCCAGAAAAATTTATGCCATTCTTTGTAATATAATGTATGAATCCAACCCCTACACAGTTGGGGTTCAGCTGTTGTATCATGTATCAACGTTTTATTTAAAGAAAATTAGACATGCTTTATGAGGCATCTCTAATGAAATGCTAAAAAATAATACTACCTCCTGTATCTAAGGTGGATAGGATTATTGTTGTTGAATACAAAGGCAAGGCAAGACTAATTACAAACACAGGTGAAACTAGCCATCATCTAACGCTTGGCAGATAGTCTTTTTATCCTCAAGGAACAGTCCCAAACATCCGTTCGGTAAAATTGGACAATATTTGTCTCAGCAGAACTAGTGTCCTTCATGAGCAAAAGCCAGCATATTTAATAATGTCTTTAGATTTGTGGTGTAACTTCACAGTACAATTAGCATATATCACATATCTAATCTCCATAATGATGGATCACAATTGATTATTTGGGTCATGATCTCTCATTAGGAGATTAATGCTATGTTTGGATGGAAAGAAGAGTGGAAGAAAAATAGGGGAGGGAATAGTAGGGTAGAAAACTTTAAAAAAAATTTATTATTTTTTAAGAACTTTTCCCTCCTAACATTCTTTCGTCCATAATTTTCTTCCCATCTGAAAAAAATTTATGTACGTCACATGCTGTGAAGGTTGATCTGTATGCAAACTTGCAAACGCCAGCAACTTAGCATCCGCTAAATTATGTGTAGTTTATGCATAATAGAGTTAATAATTGCGTCGGTGGGTGTATTAACTTAGTATGATTTTTCCCCTCAAGAAAAGAAGTGTATTATTTGATGGGATGATAATGTTACATCTCAGGAATGGGCCAAACTAGTGATGTTGAGTGATGCAAAAGTAGCAAATCTGCCTATTTGACAAGTAGGTAGTTTATAATTCACAAGTAGCAAATCTGCCTATCCGACCATGTGATCCCAACTAAATATTTTTTAACAAAAAAGTAACAACCCTTTTGCTATGCATGTGCATTCGCATCCTCCAGCTAAATGTAATCAGCATTGGGAATTAACGGAGATTCAAACTTTTGTTTGGTCCGTTGGGATGAATTAACTTATTCCGTTAGGTTCAACTCTTTAGGGAGAAAGATCAAAATATAAGTTGAAGACAAGGGCATACCTACTTGGTCTTTAGTGGGTCAGTCGCACCCTCTAACTTTCAGAAAATTGGGTATATATTAGTACTATGTGATTTATTTTGTATCAACTCATTTGCTAATTTTAAACTCATTAAATTTTTACTCAAATTCTTTTCAAAAGATATTAAGAATAAGTCTTATTTATCTTCTAAAAAATAGTTTATACCCTGAGTCCGCAATGATTATAAGACATGATAGATGAATAATAAATAGGGAACAACGGTGCCAGTTTCCCTCCTCGTGCGCGTCCCAATCGATCACGAGTCAGAACATCAGTGAGAGTATTATTGAAACGTGATCATGTGCTGAGGATTAGTTAAGTAATCAACCTATTAGAAAACTTGCCGCGAATTTAGGATGGGACGGGACAAAATCTAGCAATTAGATTGCATTGTTCATAATTCACCTCTTTTTCTTTTTTGGTTGTGAATAATTCAAGACTAATTGGGAATATACTTTGGCATGATACCCGACAAAGATTTCTTGCTAGCAGAGCAAAAGTATCGGAAATTGGAACTGTTTTCTCTTTGAGTATTGACAAATACTTTAAATACTAAAGCACTCTTAAATTCAACGTGTGTAAACTATAAAGAATAAATCGAGAATTGGTGTCAAGTTCAAGAAAGATATTTAATTACACATAAGTTCAATAGCGACTACATGTTTATATTACTGACTTGTCCTTAGGATTTTTTGATAATAAATTTTTTTATTTGAGACCCTTGGTAATTCTACTAAAAAAAGACTACACTCATTTTACGTTTTGAACGTGTACAAGCAGGGATATGTTGAGGTATGGGAGATCCATAAAGGGTGTTGGAGATATAATATAGTCTTAATTAGTTAAGTCGATTAAGATTATTAGTTGAGTAAACTCTATAAATATATGATCTTAGTATTGTAATTAATGTTAAAGGATGCGGAGTCCTCAGCAATATAAAGAAATTAAAGATGATAACATAGATTTCTCTCTAAAGGAAGGTTAACATGGATCTTCTTCAATGAATCCCTAAAAGTTTAAGGTAAAATGATCATCCTTAGAAGGGTAAATTTATCTCTTTTGAACATTGTTTTGTTACAATGAATTTCTTCATTAACATGGTATTTGAAATGTTCTTAGGCCTTATTAAATGGTTTTCCCTGATAATCATTCTAGTCTTGATTACTTGTATTTCAGTTCAATGCTCATTTCTTGGTCAATCACATACAAGCAAAAAAAAACGACGTCTTCCTGGTTCTTGAAGCTGAAGCAGCAGCAGAGAACCATCTGAACGAGCGACGGAGATCAGAAATCCGATTCACACACTGCTGAGGAGTCTCGCGCGTTGGAATCTGGACAGTTTCCCGTTCAAGATTCAAGCTTGTGCATCATCAAAGTACTTCAAGGCTGCGACAGTTTCATTGTTCATTCAGCCATGAGGGAAGAAACGTTTCTGCCGTTGCGATTCCGCTGCCAAGAAACCGTTGAACCACACGGTTCTGAAGATCGAATGCCATTGATGGGTTCTTTGGCGCGTCCTTCCGTTCAAATCTCTCCAACAATGGGTTCTTTTCTTGGAATGCAAATATTTCATGATTTACTGGAAAAAAAATTCGAAAGATCATACTCGAGTTCAAAGGATTTGAATCGGTAAACATAGACGCAGGCAAGGACTTGGTAACCGTGAAGGGGACGATGGACGTAAAAGAACAGGTTTGAGGCAAGATGGACTTTAGGAGTCTGCAACCTGAGATGAACTTTGGAGACTGAAGGTTTGAGGTGGTCATGTTGGATGTGCTTTTTTCGGCAGTAGAAAGACTCCCGCTGAGCTTTTGAAGGAAAATAAAATGATGCTGCACAATCAGCATATAACAAAGAAAAGACAGCTCATTGTTGAGATCAAGAAGAATATACAGAGGATAATGCAATAGTTTGAGGCAGAATGAAAAGATGGAACTGACGACTGAGGTGATAAGTGACATGTAATTTGTGTGAAAATTGGTACACTTAAGCGGACAACTCGGTTCTTGGTTGACTTCATAAGAAAGCATGATTAACAGAGACATCAAAAGTTACAAGGGTAGACAAAAAATCATTGAAGTCAAATGGATGTAGAAGATGAGTGCAGAAGAAAATCGTTTAATCACTTTACTGTGTTGGCAAGTTGACACATTATAACTAGTGTCATGTTGGAGATATGATACATATGTTGGAGATATAATACATGATCTTAATTAGTTAAATTGATTAAGATCATTAGTTGAGTAAACTCTATAAATATAATTTTTAGTATTATAATTAGTGTGAGAAAACGTGGAGTCCTCATCAAAATGTAAAGAGAGAGAGCGGATAATACGAGTTTCTTTCTAAAAGGAGGTTAACATTGATCTTCATTAATAAATGTCTAAAATTCTAGGGTTAAGTGATAAACTCTTAGAAGGGTAGATTCATCTTTTGTAAACATTATTTTGTTATCAATGAATTTACTCTCTATTTGTTGTCAAGGGATTCAGAATATAAAATGCGAAACTCTCCAAACAATTCGGATTCATCATTAGATGAGCATGGGAGATTTTTATCCAGTTCATAATAATGGGATCAATCCGCTCCACTTTACATTAAGATGGCGTCATAATATGCAGTAGCTAGTAGGAATTGACAAGATCATGTGGCTTTTCGAGTAAATACTGTTGTATGTAGCATATAAATATCAGTGGATCTTCTAGCTCATCTCCGAAGTTGTACTCATCCTGGTAGTGGCAAGATTTGCAAATAAACGGTTAATCTGAGTCGTGTCCAAGGACCACTGTCCTTAAGAGCTATTCCACGACTACCAGCAAGTAAGTTGCAGCACTCTTTAGGATTAAACGGACTCTTCCTACAGGGATACAGAACTAGCAGAAGGTAATGAAACTCAGCAAGCAAAAGAGAATGCAAGAGGAGGAGGAGAGGAGTACCAAGATATCCTCTCAAGCCTCTCATTGGAAGCACTTATACATAATGTATATGGACATTGGCAATTAAAAACCACATAATTACCAATTTAATTGCTTGTATTTAATTAACATTATGGAGAAATCAGTTTCATCACATTGAATTTGCAAAATGTACAACAACATTTCCAATCATAATAAAACATATTAAAAGCTATTAAATATACTCTTAAAAGCAATTAAAGTAATTTTGGATTTTTCCAAAAATCTCCGATAAAATGTCTAGTTTGTGTTTAACCTATGTACAAAAGGGAAGAGAAGATAGCTGGATTTGTCTCTAGTGGCCATTTGTCTCATGTAAATATACTCCTTCTTTTAACTCATTTACTGATCCAAAATCACATTATAGTATATTCATTTGGATCTCCACAATCACAAATCATATGGGACTCTTCTTTTGACACACCCACACACAATATTTACAACAAATACAAGGTTTCTGTATGATAATGAAACAAAACAGTGTCTTCCATGGCTTCCACTGGGACATTAGTTGAAGTTGATGGATTGTATCTACGAGTCTCTCTGCTGATGCCCATTTCAAATATGATGTCACCATTCTTCCTCGCACCTAATATGGATCCGGGAATCATATTCCTCATTACTGCTGAAGACGTGTTCGTCCATGACTCATGCTTCCCATACTGTTTCATAATCCAAATGAAGGAAGATAATTTGACATTCTCATCTTCATCTTCATCATCGTCAGATTCAGATTTATAAACATTCTTCTCCTGTATGAAGAGAAGCGAGTCCCCTGTTGTCGCAATAGAATTATAAGCTGTCATAAAAGCACCCGAACGATGACGGATTGCGCCGCTAGGAAGCAACATCCGTCCAAACACTTCACGTGTCAGGTCAAATGTAAGTATGAAGTCATGATTTTCTTTCGTATGACTGGCAATCCAATGAAGCACACCATTGAAGAATACAGGGAGAGAGCGATGATGAATGGAGCATGATTCAAGGATGCTAGATGTGAGACGTTTCCATGACCATGTGGCACAAGAGAAAACCCATGCTGAGTCAAACCCATGAGCAACGTTGAACCATTTCTTTTTTATTTAAAGGTGAGGATGTGATTCTAAAAAAAATGAGAAAGATGAAAATGAGATATGCCAAAACCCGAATAGTAAATACCTGCATATTTATGATTTCAAATATTTAATTTATGTTAGGCTATGTATTTTAAATATTTGTTAATCTTTTAAACTCAAATCAAAATGCTGCAAATGGGTAAGCTAGTAATAAATAATCACCATCGATATATAATTATATTATACATGAATATATAGATACAAAATAATAATATTTTTTAGTTTTCTTTTTAGTTTTTTATGATTTTAGGAGAATTCCAATTCCAACTTGTATTAAATAGAAAGAAGTATATATGGGTTTTCCTGGTATTCTTCACGGGTAGTTATATTCGTGTACTATTATGCACTAAATTTAAACATATTTTTAATCGAGATTCAAAGATTAGTTCACGGCATTGCAAATGATTGATCTCTTTCACCAAATCTAAACTTATTGGTATGCATGGAGTTTTTATTCTATTAGGAACATGTATTATCCTATTGAAGGTAATCATATTCCATAAACTGCCAGGTACTAAATGCGAGCTTCTCTTTCAGTAGGGATTTAAATATTGATTCGTCAAATTATGAAGTATTAATCCCTTTCATTATACTAACACTGTTTATCCTTTGAAAGGAAAATAAAATCTATAACACAGACGCTCCTCTCTTGATTTGGGTTTTATGCAAGCATGGGTGATGATGGCCCACGTCCAGAAAAAGCAACATCAAGACTTCAACATGGGTGTTGAGGCGGCTTTCAACTTATTTTCAACGGTTTGTTGGATCAAATGGTAAGCGGCTTGTTCCAGCTTAAGCAAAGTTTCGAGTTCGAGTTCTTGTGTATGCAGTAGCCACCGTTGGGAGACTCACCCACTATTTCCAGGTGTGCGACCCGGGTCGGGTCCTGATTAGTCGGGGCGAAGCTCCGGAAACCGGGCGGGAAACCAAAAAAAAACAAGAACACACTAGCCTTGATTCCTTTCTTCATCTTTTTATTTTCCACACACGTTCATTATTAAAGTTGTGTTACATCTTTGCCTAGTCTCTCACTCTCTTGTAATAAGGTGCATCGAAATTTGAACCATTTTTTTTGTAAAGATGTTTAATCATGTGTTTAAAACATGATTACGTTTAATGGAAAAAATACTCATGAGTTTTGATAACAAAAATGTTGTGAAAGAAAACAAGACTTAATCCTATCAATAAATAGGAAGCATCTTCACCTTGTGGTTGGGTCATTGGGAATCCTAATATTCAGGTTGTCTTGATGGGCTTCATGTGTGAGCCAATTTGTACAGTTGTTTGCCTATTTGTAAACATGACCAATTCGAACGATTCAATCCTTCATTCCTTAATCTTAGAAATTGCTTTGAGAGGTATGTCAGGGAATGCTCTTTCTAAGTTAGAGTTCAACAACATTAATGTTAGGATGAAATTAAATTAAAGAAAGGTATTTATTAGAGCCCTTTCTCCAATGCTTGTATGGGAAAAACCAAAACATTTAAAAAAGCATTTTCATGTAAATCAACACAAAACTCTTCTCACATACTTACATGGAATTCTGTAACATTATTTAAAATAATGTTAATCTAAACACTGAAAATGCTCATATGGAATAAGTGAACACCATGTGTAGCAACATCAATTTTTAATTAAACATAGGTAACCTTGTACCATGGACATTTACATTCGAGATATTGTGGCATCATAAGCACTAACACCATTTTGATCCACTGGTCAATGTTCAATCCAAATTCCAACCTCACCTCTTAGATTGTCAACATTAAAGGTACATGATCCATTCAGAAGGGGACAAAAATATAACCACGCACATACAATCCCCCCCCCCAAACACTTTTATCTTAACCTACGTACAAATAGGGAATCCAAGAATGAACATTGTAAGTGTCTTATTATACCCTGCCATAGATAAATTGTCACTTGTTTGAGAAGATAAAACAATTCCAAAACAAGAAGAGGAGGAGGAGGAAGAAGAGACAGATACCACACATAACTTTAGGAAAAAAATTAATCCATATGTTTATTTTTGTGCATATTGTATTTTGATAAATATCACACGATCGCTTAATTAGTCAATTGGCAGTGTAAAAATTCTCATGGCTCCCACAGAAATAAAAAGGGGAAAAGGAAATACCTGGTGGGGACAACACGAAAGAAGGAATATTTCTTAAAGAAGATAATGGGTTAAAACCCTTTTTGGGGGTTTTTTTAGAAGCAACGGTCAAGAGAGGGAATCAACAACTGCTCATCAAAAGCCAATTGATCCAGTAATTAAATCTTCGAACTATTTGTTAAAAATAAGAATAATAAAAGCTTCTTGGTCTTATTTCCCTCCGCATTAATCCTTAACGACTCAGAATCATTCTCTTATGAATATAATATTATCTAACAACAATTCATGTTTAAGTAAATCACTAAGGATTGGCTCTTGTCAGAACTCACAAATATGTATTATCGTGATCATGTGATTAGGTCATTACCCATTTCAATCTGTAATATAAAATTTACTTTAATCAACAGATCCAATAACAAATTGAATCTTACATTAAGGGTAAGATAGATTACATTATTTTCTATGGGCTCATACATAGACAACACTTTATTTCATCCATAGTAATGAAAATATGGCCACGATGCGTCGTCGTTCTTCGCTTTAGAACTTGATAGGATTTTCATTGTTATTTTCTTTATAATATCTTGATTTAGACAACTATTATATAAATTAATACCCATTGCAAAAGCAATAATAATTCCTAGTCCTTACGCAAACCAATAGCCAATAATTAGTTCTGCTCTACATATCTTGCAGACAACTTCAAGCATTATTATATATATGCATCATTTTCCCCCTCTTGGCCTATGTCAAATAAAAGTTACTGATAAATACTCAGATTTAGTTTTTTTATTCAACAAAACGCATGGGATTAGATATATATATATATATATCTAGAGCAAGGTCATTGAAAATGAATAAATTAATTAAGAGGTTCTACATTATATCATTATTTCAAGCAGCCTCCAATGATTGGGCTTGTCAATTATCTAAACACGCGTTACGTTGCGACTCTGGAAGAGTTCTGTCAACTCAAGTGAAAGGAGGTTGAAGCAGACACATTACCAGTTTCCTAAGAAATAGGCCTATTGTTTGAATTAATTAAAGAATGACACGAATAGAGTAAATTAAAAAGAGAAAAAGAAAAAAGCAAAAGAGGACACAAAGCGAAGCAAACCAAAATGAAGCAACAACTAATCAAAGAATCTATTTACCCAACCTCATAGGCACACATCAATGTGGAATATTAATCCAGCGTTGGACAAGTGTGCTGACAAATAACTAACACACAGTGAACTGAATCTAAAACCTTTAGAAATTTAAAACCCCTCCGATATCTTATCAGAGTAGCTGCGCTAGCTATATTGATAAAACATTCCCAGAAATTAACAGGAGGGAAAAGGAAAAAAAAATCAAAGGAGATGAGAAAAATCAAGGCGACGATATGATATGAAGCTTTTTTTTTTTTTTAATTTTCATGCACGTTCCTTTCTTGGTTTTGATTTGCTTGCAAAATATGTTGGGGAGTCATTTTCTGGAGATAATGCATGCAAGGGCTTTATCAGAACACGATGATAGTGAATGCTAATTAAGTAAGAGATGTGGCCTAACGAAGTTCTTATTAGGCGTCTTGTTAATGTCCCCTAATTACTTTCATGCAGAAATAGACCACTGAAGATTCCCGTTGAAATATAAGCCCCCAAGGAAATCAGTAGCAAAATAGTAATATCCTCTTCACATGCTTCAAATACATTTATATATGTTTCAATATTACTTGACAGTTTCTTTTTTACCTTTTTAATTAAAAAATAATCCATCTTCGTCGTCGCTCTTAATTAGTTGGAATCTAAGCGTTAATACAAATGAAAGGATGCGACAATATTTTATGAATATATATATATATATGGCTATTTTTAACGACGTTATTAGGCTTTACAAGCCTAATAATCCACCGTTAGACATAATTGAATACTGTTTTCTCTGAAACGTAGTTTCGAGTGAAATATATCTTTGATATTATTATATGCACACATGAAAAAGGATGTTTGAGCGAATTCGGAAAGTGACTTTCTATCCTTTACACTTCCCATTTACTTAAGTATATCTTTTTTTACAGTAAAATAGATTTGGTTTGATCATCTTGCTTTGAGTTTGATGAAACATATATATATATATTTCTTTAGTTTGAAAGAAACATTATTGTACGAAATATAATTAATCTTCTATTGATATATAATTAGGCGGTAAAAAATTAAGACGGGAAATATATAATTTTAAAGTGATCACTGTCTAAATATCCAATTTGGTTGATCATCTAAAGTTGAAAGAACAACACCAACATAACGCTGTTGTACTGGAGAATCCAAGCACCATTAAAATATAGTTCGTGCCATTAGTTTTTTCATTCTTTTATCATTTCTGCCATCCTAGTGGGGTTAATTAATTAGCTAGATAATTAAGCTTAATCATCGCGCGCTTAATTAACCAGCAAAGAACAAAGAAAAGAAAAGTGATAGGTCCATAATGATGCAAATAGCGTATAAATGACACTAAGAGATCAATTAACATTGACAAATTGTACATAGATTATCATATATACTATATTTTCACTACAACCTAATTGATGTATACCCCAAAAAAATAATTGGAAAAAAAGAAACTAATTGACCATATACTAATTAAGCACTTGAATAGTATACCACGTGACCCCTACTACAACTCCCAATAATAATAATAATCAAGCACGTGGCTTGTCCCTCAAAGCCACATAGACACCACAAAATACGTCACAGTGAACAAATTCTTGGTAATTTTTTTACACGAACGTTGATGAATTAATCCACATAGCAGTATATACTACACACACACACACACGCAACGCTAGCTTCATAACAAGACCATGCTGCTATTATCAACCTCGAAGGATCTCATAGCGTCGAGGCCGCCATTATTCTGAAAGCTGGTGTTATCTTCGAGGCTGGTCATGTCCCAGCTGAAGAAGCCGCAGTAGCCATCATCGCCGCCGCCGCCTCTGGGGCTGATCTGGTCCTGATGAGTAACGGTGCTGGTGGCCGCCGTGTTTGCTTCCGGCCGGTAATATTGAAGAAAGTTGACGAGAGCATCAGAATGATGGTGGTGGTTGGGCAAGGTGGGGATTACTGAAGATGGGGAAGAAAGTTGCTTGTTATTATTATAGGCGAGGAGAGGGAAAGTGTGGTTGGTTGGAGAAGACGAAGAGGCCAGAGTTAGGGAAGGAGGTGAGATATTTGAGTCCAACATGAATTTGGCGCTCAGGCTGTTGTTGTCATCTGATTTGTCTTTGTGAAATACTCTACACAATACCCAGTCTTCCTGAAATCATCATCAACCAAAAATTTGAC
>JANTPZ010123079.1:0-16662 GCA_025593235.1 Vachellia pachyceras | reverse complement strand
ATAGCTTCTGTCTGTTTTATAAAGTAGAACAAAATATATGGCATCCGCTATACATATTAAAATAAGAAATCAAGATTATACAACTTCTGGTTATATAATTTCTATTTCCATTTGGTATCCATTTCTAAGGATATCATGAAACTTAATAAGTTTCTTATAAATTGGCTCTTCCGGAGCTTCCAATGCATATCCAATTTGTTGATCATGCCCACATATTACCTTTTTATATAATTCTTATCAATTCTTCTCCACTTCAGGTGGAGTTTAAAGCCATTATAATTTTGACCATGCCAATGCCCATGACTGTAGTCACGTCTACGCCCACATCCAGGGTCATAATTAGAATTATTCATTACAACATTCACTTCTGAGAATAAAATTGAGTCAGTTGGACAGGATTCATGATTTTTTAATGAAAAAGCTCATTGTTTTGCTTAGCCACATGGAGGTAAGAAATTAATTAAGCATATTTCTTGAAACCTCTTTCACAATATCGCTACTTCAGGAGCAATTCAGATGAGCTTTTTGGAAGGTAACCATCTTCAAGTGGTCATATGTTTCCTTCACATTGATCCAAAGAACAAGTGGATCTTTATAGTCAAATATTCGATTGAGACTTTTACGGTGGCATAACATAAATCATATATTGAAAATAAATATGTTTTTCCAGTAATATCAAGAGTCACAAACTTAAATTTATTAATCATAGTTACGATTAAGGAAATAAAAGAAATTCTGAAAATTTAAAATGCAATATAACAATACAAAAACTTATGTTTAACAATTAATCTCATGCCTCCATAACAATTAAAACTTCATGGCTTCGGGCCATTTTTATTCTTATGGCTTCAGGCCAATCAATTAGATCAAGATGAAAAATTAAGATTATATCACTTCGGCCATATAATTTCATAATAGAAAATCAAGGCTATACGGCTTCTGGCCATTTAATAATATAAAGGATAAAAGTTATTAGCTTCTGGCTATATAATCTCATAATAGAAAATTAAGATTATATGGCTTCTGACCATTTATCAATAGGATAAAGTTGTATATGGTTTCCAGTCATAAGATAGAACAAATATATATATATATAGCTTCTAGCCATATAACATGGGATCAAATGAATACGGCTTCTGGCTATTTAATAAGGTAGAAAACAAAAATTTATGACCTTTAACCTTTTATCTTCAGGATAAAAGTTGTATATGGCTTCTGACCATAAGATAGAGTATAAAAATGCATATGGCTTCTGGCCATATAGTATGAGATCAAAGGAAAACTTATGACCATAAAATCTCAAAATTAGATAATTAAAGAAATATGGCTTCCAGCCATATTATATCAAAATCAAAAATAAAAGAAATATGACTTCTGGTCATATAATTTATGAATATAAAATCAGAGGTGCATGACTTCTGGTCATACTAAAATAACAATATATATATGTGAACTTATTATAAATAAGATTATAATAAGAAAGCAATAATGATCTCCAATTTAAGCCATGAAACCCGATGTTTAAAACAATCGGTAAAAGATTCACTTTAATTCCATATGATGGTTTAGATTATCCCAGATAGATCGATATTAAACAAAGGTACAGTAAAAGAAAGTAGATGAAATAATTAAGTTAACTATGGGGTAACCATACCTTTTGTCAAAGCAATCGTGCTGATAACGTGTTATAAAACTAAAAGAATTTGGGATAAGGCATAAGAGAATAAGAGAAGAAAGAATGTGAGAGCAATGGGGAGGCAATTCTCATTCACCTTTCAAGGGTTTATTGTCTCAAATGCTTTATACATAGCCTCTATTTATTAGGCCTTCAAGGGTGACTTTCAAAAGTCATGTACAATGAATAACACAATAAATACATATGAATATACATTGAGACTCTTCAGATTATTCATGAATCTGAATGTTCATTGAATAACTCTTTAGTTCTTCAATAATAATTCATGTACATCATTTATGATGTAGGAAGTCAAGAGCCAATGGACATCCACCTAATTAATATATTCATAGGTTTAAAGAATTATTAAACCACATAAATTATCGGGTAGTGGTAAAATTTAATGCTAGTTTACCACAATACCACCGTAATTAAGATTTATAAAATATTAAAGGCTGTTGGATTTTTTCGCCTATCATTAAACAAATGATAATTCATTGCAATTTTATAGAGGCAATCGTTTTGAAATGTGTGGGTGACCTAAGACTAAATTTTAAGTTGAATTTTCAACATTAGTTTCACCATGTTATTTTACAAGGCCTATACCCCGCAAATTGCATCCTTTTTATTTGTGCATATCATTTTTACAAAAAAAAAAAATCTTAACGCATGCTTGAATGAAGAGAAAAGTGGAAGTAAAATAAAGAGAAGATAGTACTAGAAGGGAAAACTTAAAAAACGGTTATACATATGATTTTGGTCCTCATAGTTTACTATAATTTAGGTTTTGGTCTCTAAAGTTTAAAAGCTGTAATTTTAGTTGCTCAAATTTACTCTGACTAAAACTTTTAATCATTTTTTACTAATTTTTGTTTTGATTCCTATACTTTGAATGTATTTTGATCCCTATATTTTAAAGGGATTTTTGTTTTGATATCTAAACTTAATGATGTTGATTAACTGAGTCAATGACACATAAACAAAATTTACGTTGTTAACATCGAGTTTAAGTTTTTTTTTAAAACTACAGAGATTAACTGTTTTGGGCAAAATGAACTTATGAAACTAAAACCACCATTGTTAAATTTCAGGGATCAAAATACAAATCAGGATAAATCATATGGATCACCGTATGTTTAACCCCTTGGAAAAATAACGAAACATTTTACTGGTTTTAGGAGTTCTTATTCCTAGTATACCCTCCTCTTTAATTTAGTTTCCATTCAAATAAAGGGTTGATGAAGAATGGCCAAAGAAAACCGATAATTTTGTAAGTCATAATTTTTTTTTTAAATCTGACTTTCGCAAGTCATTCAGACAATGTGCGAGCGGTTAACGGGGAGTGTATTTTTATATGTATGCATGTGAGTAGAAGAATATTAATTCCTTTTGTATATTTCCAAAAATAAAAAAATTTTAGTGTTCCCTTGGTTGACTCACCAAATTTTTTATTGATGATATATACGTATCAATTATTCTCGAAATGCATATCAATATTAGCAAAGAATATAACATTTATAACGTAAAGAAATCCTATATTTACAATCCCTCCCCCTCTCACACTCATGTTTCCAACATTTATACTATATAAAACACACTCAATAATGAAAAATAATTAATATATCATTTTTTATTATTTGATCTTTATAAACAGCCCAACTACACCATATAGTATCTCATTAGGTAGGGTTAATTATATTAATAAGGTGATGTCATTATATTCTATTAACAACTAATTTTTTGGATAAATTATTAAATGCATTGTCCTTAATAAATTCATTAAGTATTTTATTCAGTCATTTGCTACATTCTTATTGGCATCTTTAGTGACACTCTTTGTGTACATATCTAAATTACCTCAAATGATTTTATACCATTTTCTCCTCGATAAACGCTACTTCACCACTTCCTTGTATGTTCATTTGAGTTACATCTTTTTTATGCTACCATAATCAATAACATTCTCATCAAAACTACCTTCACTATATACTTTTATTGTCCCTTTAAAATTCAAAATCCACTTCTCTGTGACCTTGTTGGGTGATTTCCAATGGCAAATAACTTCCATAGACTTCTCCAATGAAACATCCAAACTTGAATTATATGATAGCTTCTCCTTCAATTTCATCATCAATTGATCTTAGACATATGAACATGATCACTTGTGGAATAATCTGATTACCCGGCCCATCTTAACTTCCAAATCATTTTAACTTGCCACTAATCAAATTGAAGTGCATATATTTTAGGGTTAAGGTGCAATTTTAACAATCAAGTTTTCCGCGAGGAGCGTCTGGCACCATAAAGTTTTGGAATGAGCAAAAATGCACATAATGTTGTCAAAAGGGTGCACATTTAACAATACTAACAGATTATGCAAACGTCATTATCAACTTTGCTGACGAGGTGATGACATGGCTTTTTTACTTGGCTCACGAGGCAATGACGTGGCCTTTTTTTAGCGTTCACTACATCCCCTGCACTCGCAAAATTACTGATCAGCACCAAATTGAAGTATCTGAACCCATTGATTGTGAACCTTATTCTTCCTCACTTCCTGCATGGCACACTGCAAACATGCACAAAAGTCACTCACCGTTGAAGGCATTTGTGTAAAAGGTTGAAACTTTAGAGGTAAAAATGAGAAGGAGAAAGTGGGGTTGCCGGCAGTAGGCGACATGGACAATGCCGGCTCGGTACTCGGACAATGCCAGATCGGTACTCGGCGACAAGGATAATGCCAGCTCGGTACTCTGTTATTAAAAAAATAGAGTACCTGGGTTACCCACAAGCTCCATTGTGTTCCTCATAGGGGGTCCACAAGGTTGAAGGAACAGAGATATATAAGGACACACACATACACATGCGTATTTAACAACAAATCAACATTCCCATACATGAGCATTCCCGTATATGAGTGTATTTAACAACATTATGTGCATCGGCACCGTACATGAGCATTTCATCGTCTAAGTTCAAATTAAATTCGAGAGTAGTGAATAATTTTGATTTGGATATGAAAATAGCAAATTTTGATTTGGATTCCCCCAACTTTTTCACTATCATGGTCACCATCGACATTACCGCTGCTGGTGCCGGATATGAGCATGACGACCTCGGAGGCTACGGCAACGGCGATTTAGAGTCGACGCTGGTTCTCTTCTTGCGCTCGTTCCCACTATTATTTTTCTTCACAGGTTTCTGGGGAAGCCGTCGGATGAAGTCCTTATTACTGATCCAAGTCTCCTTTGAGACCTCCATGGACAACTTCGGCTCACACATCATCAAAAGCAAGCACTCAAGTAAAACAGAGCTGCTTCCCTTCTTGGATTCTGATTCGTTTGACTCCAGAACCACTCATTTTTCTGGGAGTTCTGGGTAATCAAGGTCAGGTTTATCGCGAGTTGTTGTCTCTTTGTCATCCCGAGATCTCTCTGTTGTGTCTTTCTCATTCCCCAGGGGCGTCGGCGAAGGGTGTGTCGAAGGGGGAGAGAGTTTGAGAAGCACGAAGGGTGCACCGGCGGAGAGCGTATTGCTAAAGCTTAGCTTCATGGTGCGATCGAGGGTGAAGGTGTTGGGGGAGCTGGTGAAGCCGATGTTCTACGAGAAGGTGGAGTGCATGGTGGATATGGATGCGAAGTAGATGAGCAAAGTCATCTCGCTTTTCTGTTCCTCAGACCCCTAACACTTTACCTCCATGCTTTGTATGCCATGTGTGTCACCACATCATAAAGTCTGTTCTGCCTCGGTCAAAAATTGCCACATGTACATTGTTGGTCAAAATTTGTAACGGCCGTTTGCATAATCTGTTAGCATTGTTAAATATGCACCCTTTTGACAACATTATGTGTATTTTTGCTCCTTCCAAAACTTTATGGTGCCAGACGCTCCTAGCGGAAAAATTGATTGTTAAAATTGCACCTTAACCCTATATTTTAACTTGCATCTACTTAGGCCAAAACCATTCGGCTTCAATGTCCTTTTCCATATTTCGATATTAGAGTAATCTTTTATATTGATTAGCAAAATGAACTATATTATAAGAAAAAACATGCACTTAGAGATTTCTCCATATATAAACTCAGTTAAAACATAGTATCTATAACCAGATTAAAAAAGCAATTGCACAAAGATCATCCTGATAAAGATCAATACTTATATAAAAATTCATTTAATTTGTTTCACGCCCAAGCATTCTTACACTATTTATTATCCTCTCATACATATCTTGCATATCTTTTTTTTCAAGGATTTTCAAATTTTGAAATCTGCAGATAAAATCTGTAGCAAAATCTGCAGGTAATATCCACAGCAAAATCTACAGGCAAAATCCGTAGAAAATTAAAAAGTGTTTTTTGAATAAATATGGCTATATTTTTTAGAAAATCCCAAAATGGCTACAAAATTTTTTTTACCATCAAATAAACTTGGATGAATCAATATCATGACCAAAAACATATATTTCATTAAGAATCCACTGGACTAAAATATACATATGGAGACACTCCTTTCACTCAAATAAATTGAGTGGAGCGTATCAAGCCTCCATAAAATTCATGTGGGACAAATTTAAAAACTACCCCCTATGTTTACATATCAAAGTATACTTTGAAAAATCATAGAGAACACTGGCAATAAAAAAAATTATGGACACAGCTTCAGTGAATCAACGAATTCAATGGAGCATATCAAGTCTCCTTCAACCTGTATGATAAGCAATGAAGATCTCAATGTTATGTTAGCCACATAAGGGAAAGTCTCTTTCCAAGTACGAACAAAGCCAAATAGTTCAAGTAGAAAGCACCAAATCGAAAGATTTATTGTTTCAACCTACCAAATCGAAACATATGTTTTGCCAAAACTAGAGGAACATTGGATTAACTTGGATTGTATAATGTCATTCAAAAAATGATCTTTTTTGTTCTTTTGGATCAGAGTCACCACTCATGGCATTATTTTAATGGCATTCAGAAATTATTTTAATGATTTGTTCATGGAACATACAAGAAATCAATTAACATTATATTGAATGAAATGATACTTGGCTTCCCTATATTGTTCCAATTAACATTCAAACCAATCAGAGTCTTCTAAAACAACCTTATATATTACTACGATAATAAACTTGAGAAGTTCAAAAGGTAACACCTAGTGAAAGCTAGCAAAAGAGCCCAACTCATGAATGCATATATGATATTGTTCATTCTCAGAAAATTGAGAAAGAAAAGGGCAAGAGTTTTCATGTGAACCTAAAAGATAACTGAAAGAATAACAAATGACATTTTATCACATAATTTAAAATCACGATAAGCAGTAAATAATGAATTCAAAAACAATCAAACCCCTATTTTATAACCTTGAACCGTTATACAAATCAAAGACCCCAACTCAACCTAACCAAACCGGTCAAAATAATTCCCAGCCTGCATTTATCTGTTGGAGCCTAACAATACCACAAACAATCCACAACAATTCAACCAAGAGGTTTGTTACACCATACGTGGAGCTGATGCTACTTGAGGCTGCATATCAGTTCATCAAAAGAAGGGGAAAACGTACAACTTAACTCCAATAATGTTCTTTTATAAATAAAAAAATGCAAGATAAAACCTACAACTATATTGATACCTTATTTTCACTTGGAAAGTGAAAGACAATAGTGAAAGACATAATTAATGGTTTAGAAAATGACTGATGCTACTTGAGGCTGCATGTGTGATTCTGCTCTTCTTGTGTACCAATTTGGCTACAAAAAAGTGAACAAAATCTGTTAAATGAGTTATGGAGCCTGAAAATTGGCCACGATTCTTGCATATGAACCAAATCTTTTCTCTTTCTAATATCTTCAGTTAGTTTGACCACTAAGTGTGTTTGAAGGATTCGCTATCCGGGCAAGACTATATCAATTTGGTTTTTTAGGCTGTCTTTGTAGTTTTTGTTGAACCTATTTGTTGTAGCTTCATATTTACCTGTTAAAATGTCCAGGAGAAAAGTTTTGGGACTCTAATAATCTAGATAAGAATACTACTGATAATCCTTAGGAAATCCTAAAAGAATGAAACTAATTTCGTTCCAAGTGTCATTGCACAATAATCACAATGTTCCGTCTAATATGCACAATTAGAGATGTGTATCAGTTACAACACTATACGATAAATTCTTTTACAATGGGAACTATATGTTGTCTTTGGTACACATCTTTCTCCCTCTCTCTCTCTCTCACATCGATCACAGATTTACTACAATGATATATGAGTGCTTCATGGATGTCACTGGGTCCTTGTTCAATGTGTTCCTAAATAAGTTTGGTACAGACCATAGAAGTTTTTGTTCCAGTAAATGATATTTGATAATTAAGTAATGCTAAAAGTTTACTACTTGTTTTATATATTTATATTCAATCTGTATTAGCGTTGTTGACATGATATAAAAATTGCCTTCAATTACCTTCATGAGTTGAAAAGGGCTTCAGCAGAAGAAATGCACAAGTGTTCGTACTAATTATTTAGCCTTCATGCGGTAAGTTACGGTAAGTTCCATATTAGAAATTGTTAGAGCATCAATGAGAAGATAACACATAAAAGAAGAACAATGTATAGCAGCAAAAGTTTGTTAAAGGCATTTTTCATTCCATATTCTTTCTGATACAGAGCATATATATATATATATATAGGAACAGTAGATATTCTAGAGTAATCCTTTAGGGCTAAGCTGTGCATTCTAAGTAATGAGTGGGCTTAGTAATGTTGGGCCTTGTATGATGTGGGCTTGATTGAGTCTGCTTCATTGTTGTAGTGTTAACATCGCCCCGTGAGCCCAATAGTAAAGGAAGAACATTGAGGCTCGATCAAAGCCACAGGAAACGATTAATAACAAGAGGTTTTGTGAGAATGTCTGCATGTTGATCCTGAGTGAGACAATGCTAACTTGAAGTTGCTTTGCTACTCTTTCTCGTAAAAAATGATAATCTAGTGCAATGTGTTTGGCTCGTGAGTGAAGCACAGGATTGGCAGTAAGGTATGTAGCCCCCAGATTGTCACAGTTAAGCATTGGGGGTTCTAGAATTGTAACATGGAGTTCTGCGAGGAGATGTTGTATCCAGATGATTTCACTGGTTGCATTAGCAAGTGAGTGATATTCAACCTCTGTACTTGAGCGAGAGATAGTGGGTTGTTTCTTGGAACTCCATGAAACAGCATTGGGGCCAAGGAAAACAACAAAACCATCAGTTGAGCGAGAATCAATCGGACATCTACCCCAGTCAGCATCCAAAAAACCTTCAAGAGTATCAGGCATGAGGTAGGAGGCGTTGGTTGATATGTGTAAGTGATGGGAACTACGAATGTGAAGGCCAAGAGTGGAAGTGCCACAAAGATAACGTAATATTTGTTTCACTGCAGTCCAGTGGTGTTCCTTGGGATCATGCATGAATTGGCAGACACGGTTAACAGCAAAAGAAAGATCAGGTCTTGTGAAGGAAAGGTATTGGAGGCTACCAACAACACTTCTGTATAAGGTGTGATTGGAGAATGAGGGACCAATATTTGTGAGTTTGCTGTTGACTGCCATGGGGGAGGACATAGGATGAGCTTGAAGCATATTTGTGCATTTAAGAAGGTCAATAATGTATTTGTGCTAGGAAAGGAGAAGACCATGAGGAGTGTTGTGGGCTTCAATTCCAAGAAAGTAATTGAGAGGTCCCAAATCTTTGACAGGGAATTGTGTGCCTAGATGATGAATGAGTTGTGTGACAGAAGCATTAGACGATGACAAGATGACAATATCATCGACATAAATAAGGACAAAAATTTGAGATTGAGGGGAGTTGAGGATAAGTTGATCTTCTTCAAACCACTTTATGTAAGCTGGATTAGGAGTGCCATCTGGGAGTTTGGGAGAAGGAAACGGATTTGAGCCATCAATGTAGCAGAAGAGTCGTTGGCCATAGAGGAAATGAGGCATTTGAGCTTTCCAAACAAGGAAGTTGTTAGGGGTGAGTGTGACACCTCTTATTTATCCCCTATATGTTTGTATTAGATCACTTTTAGACCACTCTTGGGCCTTGGATAACTCAATTTGGGCTTTCTATGTGAACTTGAACTTTCAAAAACGTAGAAAACGCTGGTTACTGTTCACATGCTCTTTTTTCAGATTTCTGATCCAACTTTGAAAAATCATAATTAATTCTAAAAAAATCAAAGTTGAGTGGTTCCAATTTATAAATTTAGCTTATTAAGTGACCTGTAGGGAAAAAATACTTATTGGCCCGAAAACTTGCCCATTTGAATCAGTTTATTCGAAAACCACATACTGTCCGAAATGGTTCATTACAGTTTTTCCAGATTTTACCTCAAACTTTGGAAACTCATATCTCTCAAAATACACATCCAAATTTCGAAAAATTTATATCATTTTAAAGCTTAGGATGTGTAGTTTCTGACTGAAAAATTTCAGCTCATTTGAAGTTCGTTTGCTATTTTTAATTCCCACCTGAAACAGATTCATTTTTCAGGGCGTTTGGAACCCTTTAACTTTGATAACCAATTTTTCCAAAAATTCACCAAACCTCTTTTTGGTTCATGGATCCACCTTAGACATGCAGGGTGATTCCCCTACCATTTATTGTTACTTATAATCCATTTCATGCATGCTTCATCACCCATTCATATTGTTATTCTTATAGAGGTTTAGGTTACAAACACAACAATTTCAAAAAGAGGTTATCATCTCATATATTTACACAAAATCATGCAAGCAAAGCATCATTAACCTTTGCCTTACCCTTGCTTGAGCTTGAACCTACATGGTTAGTTGTTGGATAATGAGATTTGGAAATCCCAATAGCAAAACTATATAATCAAAATATTGTGAATGTGCATACATAACTTTGATGCATGTGTATGATCATATAAACATGTGACACATCAAACTACACTTTATCAAGCATATGGCCATAGCATAAAAGTCACATTTCATACAAAAACCATGCACTTTAATCGTCATAAAAGTTCATGTAACATTCACAACTCATTTTCAAAAACATAAGAGGAGATTAGTAGTCTTGCTACCTTTGCTTTCCTTTACTCAAACCTCAAAGTGTTCTTGGATCTCTTTCAAATATGCTCTTGGGAATTTGAAAACCCTAAAGATCATGGCATATCATCCATGTAAATATCCAACCATCAAGAGGCAATAAAACTTGCCAAAACGCAATAAAATCCCCTTTAAGCTTTCAAGCACCCTACAAGTTTCAAAGCTTGGTTTTATGGTTCCTTAAGCTTCTAAAATCCATTCCTTAAATTGACCCTACACAAAAACATCATTTTAAAGCCAATGGAACCATCAAAATACCCAAAATCACATCCTTTCTATTTTTTCTTTAGCTTGGACGAAAACAGCAAAAATAAGGAAAGGAAGGGTTTTTCAACTTTGTTCATGAAACCATGTGTTTTCTTGCTTCCAAAACCCCTTTTCTTAACTTTGATCTAGTCAACCACACCTTCCCTTAAATCAAAATAAATTTGGGCAGCACCTCCCCATAACTTGAGCTTTCCAAAATTTTTACAACAACTCAAGCAACCAACAACAACCAACAACATAGCTTTTACTACTCAAGAAACAACTTACAACCATTTACCACCTTTAAAACCTTCTCTTTTCCATTTTTAGCTCTTGAAATCATAGCCATCATCTTCCCAAAAGAGAGGCTCATTCAAGAAAATAACTCAAGAGAAAGGTAGTAGAAGTTGCAAGAAGTAAAGAAATGGAAAGGGTTGGTTGCTTGGGACTTTACCTTGCTTGTTGTTGTGCTTGCTCTTCTTCCTCTTGAGAGCTTGAGAGTGGAGGTTTTTGGGAGGCTAAGGGAAGAGCAAAATCTGATCACAAGAGAGAGGGAAGGTGGCATGAAATGAGATGGAAGAGAGAGGGAAAAATGCTTATGTAAAAAGCCTTTTACAATTAGTGGTTGGAAAAGATTCTTGGAGGCCAAGACTTGAAATACTAGGTAGAGAGAGTGCCACTTGTCCTTGGCCCATTTCTTGCTGTAAAGTGACTTTTCAGACTCCCTTTTCTGGTTTGGTTGGCCCAGTCTATCCAATTACTTGATCTGGTGGCACGATTTCTGTAAAGTAACCTTTATGCGAGTAACTAACTTTTTACTTTTCCAGAGATTTTATCTCTCACGTGGTGCCATTCCCTTGGCCTCCTTGCCTAGGTGGCGTCATGTCCTAGCCCAAAATGTCTCTGGGTTTCCGCGTGGTTCATCAGGATTTCCTCGATTTGCGTGCAACACCGTAAAAAGTGCGTCCGATGGCCAATTTGACTTAAGGACATGGAAAAATTCTATATTTTTCCCTGATACTCCAACCCTTTTCCATTCCTCCAAATTCTTCCCGGATTTTCCGTAATTAATTTTCTAAGAAAATACTTTTTTGGGGCTTTCGGGTAGTGTTATTTTTCGTACTTTGAAACTGCCCGCGCCGGATATCAGGTAATAATTTTATTAATTACTTTATGACCCAACTAAACTTTTCTCACTTCAGGTCTCTGGAATTTGAGAACTCCCGCTACCTCAAATAATTAGTTCTTAGTTATCCTTAGCTCCGAAATCCCTTAATTACGAAAATGACACTACCTCTTCTACTTTTGCCATAATTACCAAAATGCCATCACCCTTTTTTCTACTTTTTCTTAATTCCAACTTTACCCTTGGTTGACTTTTGACATTTTTGGCCAACCTTACTTCCTGGTCAACTTTGACTTTAGGTTGACTTTGACTTTGGGGTCACTTTGACTTTTTGTTGACTTTTGACCAAATTTTCAAAATGTCCTTATTATTTGATGACATTTTTGCACTCAACCTTTTTAATCAAATAACCATTTTACCCTTGTCATTTAGGTCAAATGAACATTATGTCCTTGGGTTATTCTTATTTAAAATCCTTAAGACTAGGGACTTAGTCAATCATGATCTTTCTTGTCTAAAGGCATTTTCCTTTCTATATTTTCACATCTATGGCATTAGATCATCACATAATTTACCAGTTTATCCTCTATTTCCACTCACAGGAATATACAGATATTACAGTGAGCTTAACAGACAGGAAATGAGAGACATTGGAGGGAAATGTGGGAGCTGCTAGTGTTGTGGTTGTGGTTAATCATGAAGAGGTGGAGGATTGAGATGGAGATCTGTGGATCGATCTGTCATTTCTGACGATTACTGCTCTGATACCATGTTAGAGCATTAATGAGAAGACAGCGCATAAGAGAAGAACAATGTATAGTAGCGAAAGTTTGTTAAAGGCATTTTTCATTACATATTCTTACTGATACAGAGCATATGTATATATAGGAATAGTAGATATTCTAGAGTAATCCTTTAGGACTGAGCTGTGCATTCTAAGTAATGAGTGGGCTCAGTAATGTTGGGCTTGATTGAGTCTGCTTCATTGTTGTAGTGTTAACAGAAATCAAGACAAACATTTCTTCACAATTTGCAGATAGAATTTGTCAGATATATACCTGGCCATATGCAAGAACTGTGGTGTTATAACCATGGAAGAGTGCATCAGCCAGCAGAACTACATAATCATCATATATTGTTGAAGGTAACTTCGAACTATGATAAACATAATCATAGGTGAATGTGTGAGATCCAATTTGCACCTATCGAGAATCAAACAACAACCAGGCATCAAATTTGAAATTCAAATGTTGATTAAATAAATATAAAGATCAAAGGCGGACAAAGAATTAGCGATGTAACAATTAACAAAAGACAGATATAAAAAACATCCGCTGAAGAGAAAGTGCAATAAATGTAGCACCTGAGGTTCACCAGGAACAACGGAAATGCAATCTGTACAACCAAGTAGAAGCTTCGATGTAATCAGAGGCTGGATATTTACGGCAACTCGCATGCATTGGATTGAATCTGCATTCTTCCCATCTGAGTTTTCCATGTTTGAGAACCTCGATGCATCCAGCAAACCCTTCAATCATGACTCAACATGATAAACTCATTCGAAACATATTAAATTGAATTTCAATATCTTATCAAGTCAAAACCATGACATGAGCGCAATTTGAAAAATGTATGTAAGTGGATGAAATTTCCATCAGCAACCTGAAAGGAGTTGGCTACCTAGCTTACCTCAGAGATAGACGAACTAAGCGAAAGTGAGAAAATGGAATTCGGAAGTGGACGAAGGGTTCCTGGCAGAAGGGATGACCAACAAAGGCTCTTTGCGTTTCGCTTTTGAACCAGAGGTTCTTTGGAGACCGCAATTTTGAATCTGGACCAGCACGTGTTTCTCTTTGTACGCCTGTGATTTTGGCTCCACGTGTTTTGTCTATAGGGAGAGGGAATTATTTTAAGTTTTCTTACAGATTTCTTTCAGCAGGTAATTACCTGCGGATTTGAAATCCGCATGAAATATACATGCGGATTTAGAAATGCGCAGGAAAATTACTTGCTGAAAAAAATCCGTAGGTATGATTTTTTTCAGCAAGAAATTATACATGCAGATTTAGAAACACTACAATGTGACTCTAAATTAGTAGCAGTTTTATTACAATAAAAATGCTACTAAGTTTCTTCTAGTGTCACTTGGTTGAAAGGGTTACAAAATTGAAGGGTTTGACTTAAAACCGCCACAAGAACAATACGTTGTAGCATTTTCTAAAACCGCTGCAAATTGACCTTTTTTTGTAGTGTAAGAGATTGAGCAATTAATGGAATTAAACACCTATTCTTGACTTGAGAGAGCTTTTACAAGTATTCTTTGAATCCTAAATTAACACATTTATGTATTAAGAGCATTTATGGGAGAAAATTATTTTAAGGTTATAAATTACAAGGGGGAGAAATAATCTTAGGCTCCAAAAATTATCCTTGAAGACCATGAATCACTTGTTTATGTTTAAAAATAGTTTTCATCTACTTTTGATATTTGTATCACTTAAATTAGGTGAAAGTGTGATAATTAATACTTAACCAGTTTTTGGAATAAAATCATCATGAGAATGATACTCAACCTGTAACTTTATTATTTGGCATGACCCCGTGCACTTGCCGTGTGAAAAAGGACTGGCTTGTGGACGCTGGGTTGATGACCTGGAAGAAGCCCTATGTTTCTGTGGCTTCCTTGATTTGTTGGACAATTCTGGGTCTGTGGTTTTGATAGGATCGTCTGAGAGGTCGATGATAGGGATGGTGGCGATTGTAGCGGAGGAGCAGTGGAGGTTGGAGAGGGCATAAGGAGGGTTAACGAAATGGGATGGACGTGATGCCGGTGTAGAGGCCCTTTTCTCTGATCTTGGACTCGCCGAAAGACCTTCATCACCGCCACTCGGTCGTTGAATTAATGTATAGCAGTATCCTCATGATTCATGAACTTGTTATGGGCGAAGAAACTTAATGATAAAATAGTTCATTAAATCATCCTGAAAAATGTTAATTAAATCAACTATATTGTGGGTAATTGTACTCCAGTCACTCAATTGATCATGCAGTTAAAGCCCCCATCAAGCAATTAGGCACGTAATCCCAACGCTATACTACAAAAAAAAATATTAGAATGTTTGACGATTGTTTTACCTTACTGTCATATATAGAGCTACTCTTTGTATCAAGATTTGGTATTTGGGTTGGGCGAGATGAAATTTTACAGTTATTTATAAATAATTTTAAGAGGTTCACATTCACATCAAGTTCTTTATATATATATATATATATTATGTCAAGTTCTCTAGTTACACATGATCATATGTCCTAATTTTTTTTTTGCTGATTTATAGTTATTGATAATATTTCAATAATGATAATATAGCGTAAGTGGTAGAAAAGCGAAATGACACATGAATACCCTTTTCTCCCTCGTCAATTTAGGTGGATTCCTTGTTCATCAGCCTTGTAGTGTGACAATCTTTCTCTTTCATTACATCTATATAAGGCCTTGTTGGGTTCATTGAAAATCCTGGGATGGAAATGAAAAATATGGATTTTTTCCATTGGAGGCTGACGTATGGTTTGCAAAAGAGATGTGAACCGATTTTCTAACGGAACATGATTTTCCTTTAAACATAGGAAAATTAATTTAAGTGATTCAAGTTTTTTTATAAAAAAATAACCCAGCTAACCCGCTCAAACTAATGCGTTGCAATGGTTGAGCTTCGCCCACTGGCTCAATCTTTGAACTGATTGGTTAACCCATTTCCAATCTGAACTGACAAACAGTTTTTGTGAATTATAGAAGCATGTACTTGTCCTAATTCTTATGCTAATTAATAATTTTTAATTAATATCATTTTAATTTATTCTTTTACCCCCCAACGAAAACAACGTTATTAAGTCAAGGACAATTATTTGAAGCTTTAAAATACAAATTACTAAAAGTATAGGAATTAATTCGTAACTCTTACGAATACTAGGGATGGATTTAATTTTTTAAAATAATAGAAGGACTATGTAGAAACTAATGAAAACCATAAGAACTAAAATATTAATTTTATTGCCATGAAAAATTAATTTGCTGAAAAAATGTACAAGCCCCATGTCACCATGTGGTCTGGAACGTAATGTTACGATGAGATGCCTCAAAAGTCAAAACATAATAATCAAGTAGAGACTCTTTTGTTATTTAATTTGGGAACGGTGTGATCCCTCTTCATGCTTCCAATAATTAATTACAGATGAAGCATGGATTATACCTTTTGTAACATTTCTGAGATTGTTATAAAATTATATATAAATGTGGATGTCCATAAAACCCTTTGGATTCCATTTAGGATCCTCTCCCTCTAAATGCCAAATCCCATAACCTCCCACCCCTTATTATTCCCATGCTTAATGCCATAAAGACCATAACCTCCTATTCCTTTATGTTGTATCATAATATGGGTTAACTCTTTTGTTTATGGCATTGTAACTCTTGGAAGGGTTTAGTGCCTATAAATAGGATTGTAAAGCAAATGGTTAGATGTAC
>JANTPZ010123078.1:0-12441 GCA_025593235.1 Vachellia pachyceras | reverse complement strand
AGGAAGAGGAAGCTTAAAGGATCAAGAATAGGTATAGAGTTCATGGAAGAAGCTTTTACCTTGGATTTTTGAGTGGATTTTTCTCTCCTCTTCTTCCTTCTTGTTTTCACGCCTTCCTCTCTCTTTTTTGCAGGTTTAGGTCGTGCAAAATGGCTGGAATGGCTGAAGAAAAACTTATCTTTAATTGCCTTAATGAGGTGGCTTTTGATCTAAGGGCTAAAAATCAATCTTGCAAATTAAGCTTGATCTAATTGCTCTTATTTAGCCACCAATTTTAACACATTTCCTCCTCTCATTGGCTGCCATAAATGGGCAGTAACTAGGGCCAAAAATCTGGTTACACAAACCAAACTAGATTGGCAACCGGTTTCCTTGATCCGGTATAACTTATACCAATAAAGTAACTTTGTTCGGATAAATTTTACTACTTGTTTGGGGACATTTATTTCTCTCTTTTGATCTTCAAATATGCCTAAAACAAGTGGCAAAAGTGATCATCACAATAATAATCTTGAAAACTTTAAGTTTCCATAAAGTTATTTTGTGCTATCGCGATACCGATAAAACGGCTTACCGTTAAGCAACTAGATTTTAGGACACCAAAAATTTCTGAAATTCTCACTGACATTCTCCCCCTTTTTCTTTCCTCAACTTGCTTCCTGGAATCTCTTTAATTAATTTTTAATGAAAACCCAATTTCTAGGGTTTCTCATGGTATTTTCCTTCCGATCCGAGAAATCGCTTTTCTCGTATTATGAGCAATAGTTTAATAAAATACTAGAAATTTCAAACTATTTTTCCTTACCATGAAATCAGATATTTGAGGCCTCCAGTACCTCCAATAATTAATTTTGGCTAATTATAAATTCCAAAAATTAAATGATTTTTAAAATTCTCTCAGCATCAATCTAGGTTAATTCAACAAAAACTGACGCATCTCATTTTGATTAGTGAATTTTTCTCTGCCTCTTGGGTCTCTATAAATTTTTTTGATATTTTGGTCAACTTTGACTTGTTGCCTTTCGACTTTGGTCAAATGACCAAAGTGCCCTTACACTTTCTCTTATTTACCATAATGCCCTTACTTTTCTTTTAAAATTCCTTTCTTGCCTTTATTCTTTATATTTAATGACCTTTGTGTCCTTCCCATAAAGGTCATCCATCCTTCCATTTCTCTATACCTAGCACGCTTAACTGTGAAGATTTAATAGAATTCAATCCATTAGGGCTAGGTTAACCATGTTCTTTCCGGTCCATTTACTTCCTCTTTTTCTGCTCTACGTATCTCTAGACCTTAACTCGGCCTATGACTATCGGTTTGGCTAGTAAAATATGGATATTAGAACCATAATTCAGACTTAAGCTCTATTCCCTTTAGTCGGGCGTATCTTAAGAAGCTGTTGAACTTGAAACAATCAAGTTAAATGGATAAGCAATTTGAACAGTTCCTTATCATATGCATCGTACGACTCAAACCCATCAGTTCACAATTCAACCAACTCCTTTATCAAAGGTTGCAGGTAGACATCAATATCATTGCCCTGTGCTTTCTTTCTTGGAATAATCATAGACAAAATGAATGAGTTCTACTTCATATATATCCATGGAGGCAAACTGTATGGAACTAACACCACAGGCCAAACATTGTAACTTGTGCTAAGATTCCCGAAAAGATTGAATCCATTAGTCGTTAGAGCAAGGCGTATGTTTCTGGGAACCACCACAAAATATAGAAATTCTTTGTCAAACCCGGAGTAGGCGATGGAGAACGACTTCGATCCTACTGTATGATGGATCATCTGGCAAGCCGGGCTCTGCGCAGCTTTCCTCGACACGGCCCTTTAATCTTGTGACCTCCTGTATCGTACAAACTTATCCCAATCTGTGGCGTCGACCGTGTCAAGGACATCCGCCTCCAACTCCTAGATCGTCCTCGTCCCATCCTTATCCTTCTGGTGGTATAGGCGATTTTGCCTATTCTTCCACCCTTCTCTTGTCTTAGAGATGGAAAAGTCTTTGTGCGCATCACACACAACAAATTTATTCTGCAACAAATTTCAAAATAAAAGTTAGTAAACAATAATAATTTTATTTAAAAAATATACACAAATTGAATCGTACATTCACTTCTCCTAAAGAGCGTTTTTCAAGCTCTGTTGAACCCTCTTCCAAGTCTCAGCACTGATATCAAACTGGTCGAAGTTACCGCCCTGCTCAGCCAGGTAGTAGTTGTAAAGCTGATCACCTTCCCCCTAGGCTGCAGGGTGATATCGTCCCACAGCACCAATATCCTCTATCTAGCACTAAGTTGGTGCACATCCCTCAATTCAAGCTTCTTCGTCACCACCGCCCCTATCAGATCTGAACATTGTATTCATGCATTAATATTTATGTATTAATATTCAAATAAAATAAATCAATTAAATTGAATAATATATTAAAACTTTGATTACTTACCTTGAATGTCCACTTCAAAACCAGTGGACCAGCTAGTAGAAGGGTGCAGGAAACCTTGCTCTCTGGCAATATCATGATCCTCAAATATTTCAGCCTCTTTGACTAAGATGTTGATATCGCCAACCTCGAAATCGTCGATGCTCAACTCCACATTTGCGTCCGCGCCACTAGGTTATGGGACCTCTGCCTCAGCCTCAGGGATATCTCCTTCAGCAGAGATCATGGGCTCCATCCCAAGTCTACGACCGAGATCATGACTAGCCATCTGAAAAAAAAAGTTGATAATAATGTATATAAAATGAAAAAATAAAAATAAATAAAATTATAAAAAATAAATAAAAATTTAAAAAAGAATAAAAAACTTTATAAAACTATCCTTTAAAATTTGAATCTAAAGTATTTAAAAAAATTTCTGAGAAAACAAAGAAATTATGAAAATTGTCTTTGTAAAAAAAACTTATGCAAATAGAAGACGCTTCCTCATTAACTTGCGAAGTTTCGTAGCGGTTTATGTAACCGCTACTAATTTCGATGGAGATGGAAACGTTTCAGTTCTCAAGTGGTTCCTCTATGCACAACCGCTGCAAAATGCGATGCAAACATTGTACGCTTCCTCGAAAACTTGCGCAGTTTGGTAGTAGTTTGCAAAACCACTATAAATGTCGCTTGAGCTGGTGATGTTACCGTTTTGCAACGGTTTCTCTGTGAAATAAATGTTGTAAAGCGACAATAAAACCGCTGCAATATTGGCGTGTAATTCCTGCCAAATTGCGCGAACCAATCTCCATTTTTGTAAAGGTTATAAACCATTACTAACTCCATCCCCTCATTTTCTTTGCAATTTTGTAGTGCTTTGATAAAGAACCACTACAAATGGTATATTGTAGTAACGGTTTTTATAACCGCTACAATACAACTGCTGCTGATAGTACATTTGTTTGTAGTAAACTACTACAACTACCTATAAGCTAAAACTCACTATCCTACTACTTTTTTTTGCAGTAGTGCTTGGAATTTAATTCTTGTGAGAATTTTATCTTGTCAAATTCATTATCTTGTTGAGAGAAATTCAAGATTGTGAAATCTTGAAAGGTTGTAGTAATCATAGTTACTAAGGGGAGTGAGGTTATTTGTAACTGAGTTCGTGGAGGGAGTATGATCTTCACCTTGTAAAGGTAACAAGAGGCTATGAATCTTGTTTCATAATGGATTTAAAATCTCAGAAGTATCTGAGAACTAATGTAGGTTAGAAAGACCGAATCAGAATAAATTGTTGTATTGACCTTCTCACTCTTCTCTCTTGGTGATACACTTCTGAACTGTGATTGAATTTTTATTGGCTATTGAAATATTTAATTTGACCAATTCACCCCTCTTGGTTAAATTTTGTTCTAACAGGTGCAACCAAAAGTAAGAAATTTTCCCTGGAAAGCTTTTCATGGTGTTTTGCCTACTATGAAAGCCCTATATAAATGAAAATGTATAGCAACTCCCATATGCTTTAGATACTATAGGGATATAAAAACAACAAAGCATGTATTGTTGTTGTGTGACTGCACTACAAAAAAAAATTCTATTCTTGCGGATTTTGGCCAAAAATCCACAGGAAAAAAGTTTCCTGCGAATTTTAGTCTGCAAGTATAATGTTCGTAGAAATTTTATTTCCTGCGGATTTTTCCGCAGGTAAAATTGTAGAAAATTAAAGTGTTTTTTAAATAAATATGGCTATTTTTTCATTAGAAAATCCAAAAAATGATTACAGAATTTTTTTCCTATCAAATAAATTTAAATGAATCAATTTCATGACTAAAAACATATATTTCATTAAGAATTCACTGGATTAAAATATGCATATGGAGACCCTCACTACAAAAAAAATGTTGTATTCCTAAAGATTTTCTTACATATGGAGACCCTCACTACTCAAGCCTTCCCCCTGATATTGCCTTTTCAACACTAGTAGTACACTTCAATATATAGTAGTACATTCCAATATATCATGCTATCCGGCTCCATTTCTTGATATAGATTTGCACATCTAGATTTCTTTTCAGTATTATATTCCAGCAGCCCTTCATCATCCATTGAAGCATCAAGCAATTGAAGTCTCCTTGGCAATTGAAGATGAAAATAAAGCAATATAGGCCACCAAAGGCAATGTTCTTCATCCATATGCTGCAAGAGGATAGCCATTCAAAGAAAACTGAAGTTACTAATATTATTAATCCTAGATAAAATGAATCAACCATACCACTTTAATTATATTCTTTTTTGCCAAGAAACCAAGAAGCATGCCTTCAAGCAAATCAAAAGTAAAAGTTTCCTAAAATTTCCTTGAAGCAAACCTAAAATGCAGAAGCAAAAGTAGTTAGAAGCCCCTAAGCGAACCTAAAATTTGTTGTTGCTGCTACTTTAGAATGAAATGCAAACACGAGGAAATTTTATACATGAAATTTTAGAATGCTTCTACTTTAGCTAGCTTATATAGAATTCAAATGAATTTTCAAGTGGATCAATTATCAAATGTAGTCAGATTTATTGTATTAAATTTGTAGTGGTGGCCACGCGTTGGCATATAATATGTGGGGTTTAGGGACTTGATATAACACAATGTGTTCCCTAACTTACAAATGAATATTAGGAAAATTAAAGAAGATGCATTATCCTTTGCCAAAGACACATTAGGGCACATGGTTTTCAGTGAAACCTCCTTGTTTGCTTATCTCTTCCACTCGTCATTTCTCAATCAAATAACTATTTGTTCTCAGTACATATAGCAGAAAAGAAGCTTATCAATAATTAAGCTACAATAATAACCAAACACTAATGGGAAAAAAAGCTTTTCTCTGCCAAATAATGGAAAAAAACCTGAGTGTATATATGTGTGTGTTCTTAATGTAATATTACAACACTCCTTCAATAATTCATGTTTTTCACATAAGTGAGTGTATATATGTGTCATGGTTGTTATAACACTCCTTCAATAATAAGTTTAGAATATAAGAACCCTGAAGCCAACAAACATCCGTAAAAAGATATCACAACTATGACTCATTAGTTTAGAATATAAGAACCCTGAAGCCAACAAGTACAGGGCACGTCATTTACATCCACCATGTTCAGTAAAATACCGTTTATGAGCAATTATCAACTGAGTAAAAGACAAATGATACAAGATGCAAAAAATATTACCTTAGCTCAGTTCTAGAGTGAGCTATATCAGATTGCATTGAAACATGTGGTATTGTGATCAAATGGCTTTCCTCTATGCTATAAATTGTGTGACCTCATATACAACCTATTTTTCTGCGCTTTGTAACCAAAAGAATCAAATAATATGATTCCAGAAACTTGATGCAGCCTAGAGACAATAAATAAAACTAGTTAGTACCCGAAGCCCATATCATCATAATATCAAAGATACCAATGTATTTAATCACAAGGTAAGGCACAAAGTAATTGAGCTCAAAAACCCATATCATTATGCTAATTAATACTGCAGTTCCAGCGTTTTCTATGCAGCCATATAGAGTCCATCACTTACAGCTCTGGTCTCGTAAAGTCAGAACTTCTCCAGGGCGTAGGAATCGGGATTGAACTCAGGCTCATTAAAGGGGTAAACTTTGGCAAAATTGGATTTTGTAGCATCCGATTTTGCTATTATTGCATAATGGAGCCAAGCTTACAATTCATCACCTTCACCAATGAAGCAGCTCGATGGAAGACGCCAGCCAACGACTGTGACTCCACCATGCCTTTGAAGACGCAAGCCGACGAGAACCCACAACCATGAGCTGATGAGAACTCACGATTGTAGCTTTGCTTGCCCTAGCCCAGTTGCCTTACTTTTAGGTTTGAATTCATGAGATAAAAAATAAAAAGAAAATAAACAGGACAAAACTCAAAAGAGCTCAACCATTTCAATGCCAAATTGACAGAAGCAAAGAGAATGTGTGGACATCAAACCCACAGAGAAGCTGAGAAAACTATTTAATGATCTCACAGAAGAATCAGAGGTACCGAGGAGCTGGAGATCTTGGAGCTACGGGGGAGCTTGAGGAATAGGATCCGAGCCAAATCCTAGAACACTTATTGGGTTCTCTGATTTCAGTGACCCACTTGCCCCACTTCCTCGTCCTAATCCCTTTGTACCTTCTCTCGCCTTCGACCCCTCTCTTCTTGGCGCCCATGGCCCCTTGTTGAGCTTCCATTTTCTGCAGAAACAAAGAAGAAGCACGAAATCTGAAGAATCAGAAAGAGAGAGGAGGGGGGGGTTCATGAGAAGTGGGTAAGGGAATGAGCGGGAGACGGAGGTGGGATTGGGTTTTATTAATTAATTCACCCGTGGGTATGTTCACGGAGTTTTAATCCACAACTAACTTTTTCTCAATTTTTTTTAAAAAAATTCATAATTTTAATTATTCCTATGGATTTTAAATCCATAGCTATTTTTATCTACGGTTTTAAAAACCCCATGTATTTTTTTAAAATTTTTTAAAAGAATTATTTTTTCCTATAGATTTAAAAGCCACAGGTACATTTACATGTGGATTTTAAATCCACAGGTAATGTTTTTTTAATTTTTTAAAAAAATTTAATTTTTTCTGCAGATTTTAAATCTGTAGGTGATTTTTTTCAATTTTTTTTAAAATTTAATTTTTTTTAATGATTTTAAATCCACAGGTAGAAAAAATAGCTGCGGATTTTTTCCACAGGAAAAATCCGCAGTTATTTGATACCTTTTTTACTAGTGTTGGGTGAAATTAATTTGACGTGCCAGTCCCATGTGTTTATGTGTGTCTAAATTGAATGTGAGTTTATTTGTTAACTGGTTCTTTATGATAGTAAATCAACTTCAAGACAACGAATTTGCTAAAGCACATATTGCTTACTTGCTCCAATGTATTTGGAAATGTCGTTGTTGTGATTTATATGAGCACAAGGAATCTAATTTTTCTTGGGTGTTTAACTCAACCAACACGACTGTTCATGAATTATGGATGGTAGAATGCGTTGATTGAGGTGTGGCAGAAATTGTACCAGGTTGGAAGCCCAATTGAAAAACCAAGTTAAAAAGGGAGAGCAATGGTTGGGGCAAAAAAAACAAAAGGAATGAGAGAGAAAGAAGGCAATTGAGAAATTTAGAGGCAAATTCCACTTCTTCATCATACATTGTCACTCTAAATGTATCTCACATGAGTTAAAGAGAAAAAGGCATTAAAAGGTATGTCATGTTTCATTATAAATTTTGTTTTCAATATTAATTGTTAGGCATAAATAACTAATCATGTTATATGTTTCTCCTCTCCCTTTTTTATTTGCATGGGTCAAATGTGGAGGCTCTAAGTAGATTAATAAAAAATATTGATTATGCATATTGATCATATTTTATAATCTTTTAACATATTGTACCATACGAGGCTTTTTTAGAACCGCCTCAGATATCTAGATTCATCGATAAGCTGTGTGAGATCCTCAAGTATACCAATATGGATTGATCATTTTGTTTTGTAATTTAGACCCAATTTTTATGAATGAAAGTAAAATGAAAAGAGTTCTCATCTTTTATAAAAACTAAGGTTTCAAAATATTTTTTCCATGTGAAGTTTTTAAAACCTCTTCAAGCAAAAAATATTATTCTTCCATGCAAGATTATAGAAATCTCCTCAGGAAGTTTAGTCCAAAAATCTTTTAAGAAACCTTTTTAAAGTAAAAATAAAGGAGTTTTTAATAAAAAATACCAAATAATTAAGAACTCTTTTTTAAATGAATTAAATAAAATATTTTGATAAAAAGTACCAACCAAATGACACACATTTCTACTCCGAACTACATGAATTTTGATCTCTCTAAAGGGTATGTAGGCCTATGTTCTCATCTTACATCAAGTTTAACTTTATAAATAAATCATTCCCCTTTTCTTTATAAATAAACAATTTTCCTCTTCTTGAATATATTTCTATTGATTTTATTTTCTTATGTAATTAGAATTTTTTTTAAAGGTCCTCATTTTTAAAAATCAAATTAGGGTAACCGTTCTTACGGACAGGTGTTATGTGGTGTCTAACACTTCCCGCACGCACAATCAACTCTTCAACCCTATCTAATTTAAGTAGATCATTTTATTTTTATATTTTCAAAATTTTGGTAACGACTCCTTTATCTTTATTCTCCTATTTGATTGACCGAAAATTCAGGTGGGACACAGTACAAAATGGATCTTCCTGCCCTGACCAGCAAGCAAGAACTTTGGAGCTTGCTGCCTGCCCTGGTTATCTTTGTACTTTGTTCCACGAACCGACGGATTGGCTGGCCAAACATGCTGAAAAGGGGTTGTTTAGAAGTGGGTGGGACAAATCATCTTAGGATTTTAGAATCTGACAGTTACGGTTTTTCTTACTCTGATGGTAGATCTCAAATTGGTTAAAATTATATGAACCTTTACGTTCTGTTATATAATAAATGAATGTTTTGTTGTCCCAAAAAAGAGGTCTACGCCACACACATTTGTCATTTAAGAGTGACATTTGAGCGTAGTGTCTCAATTTTACAGGTTATGATTTGTATTATGATTAATTAAATGTTTGGACTTTGAACTTTACAAGTGACTTGAGATGCCTAATTCTCAATTTCCTTGTTAAACATACGCACGCACGCACGCACGCGCACACAGTATTTGTAGTTACTGGGACTCTGCAGCTTTGAATAGTTCTTGCCACCTTGCAGCATCAGTTCCAGGACCTTCACCCTGCGAACATTATTGCAATATATGCATCTCAAAATCCATTCACAGAGCAAGCAAAGGTACATCATTAAACACAAATTTACTCCATGAGCATCATTCCACAGCAGCGCAAATTGAAACGAGACATAGGGACCCAAACAAACGACAGCTAAAGACCCATAATTTATATGAACTAGCATAATAATATACTCTTTCCAATCTTATATATAAGTAACAACTAATCAAATCACGTAAATCAAAATGTTAGCTACAATTGATTAAAAATAACAAATGTGTAAAAGGTATTATTTGTTTTTCAAATATACCCTTATTAATGAAGATGATGGGTGAGAGAGCAAGTGAAAAAGGATATGAGAGAAAATAAGTGGGAAAAATGAGAGAAACATGCAATTAATTGGGGTTAAAATGAAAAACTTGCATTAAATTTTAGGCAAATACAAAAAGTTTCTTGTATGTAGGACCTATCTTATATGAGAGTATGTTATTTATAGATAGGGTCGGACGGAGTAAAATCTTTAAGCTGTAATTTCAAGTCATGAATAGTGTGGCTCATTCCTTACACTTTGTGCAATATAGGACGCACACATATCCAAGAAAAATAAAAATGAAAAATTCTCTCAGGCACAGGGCCAAAGTTGTGCTATTCATGATGAAAGTGAAGTGTAAATAAAAGGTTAAAATTTCACAAGGCAATAATGATGAGGCACAATGCGGTAGTCATCAATAGTTTTAGTTAGCCAAGTGAGATTGGCCTCTCAACATTTTGACATGCCATTTCTAATTGCATTGACATTACACATCCATATGCCATAGCTTAAACTATATAATGCAAAATCTATTAAAACCTTACCTCAACAGAATTAATTTCATAAACTTTGCCTTCAGTGAATTCTACATCTAGTGCTTGTATGCATGCTTCAGCAACAACAATTCTGCTGGCTTCTCCAACCAGTTTATCTCCTGAAAGTCCAATGCATATGCTTATTGAAAAGGGTAAAATGAAAAAAGAAAAGACCACCCCAGGTTATTTCAGTCATTTTGTGTAACAAATTTATTTCATCTCAGTCCTCAAAGTCTACAATGAACTTTCAGATTTCTTTGGTCTTCAACTGTAAATAAAATGTTATAGGGGTCCTTTATTTGAAATTCTACCTATAAATTATAAAACTATCAACCATGCTGAACTCTACCTCTAATAACTATCATGTCTCTCACTTTAAATAGTCATTTAAACCATTCACTAACTGCTCTATCATTACTTACATTGAGGCTAAGTTTGTATGGACAGAAAAGTGAGAGGGCGATATGGGGGAGGGAATACTAGGACAGAAAAGTCCAGATGCTTACATTGGTTAGCATTTCACTCTCGGTGTTTCTTTCGCTAGTTTTGTAGCTCAGTTGCGTCAAAGGGAATGGTGATAAATTTGGTCAGAGTAAGAATCTTCAATTGTTATTTTGCAAGTTCAAAAAAGAACAAATTGGTTTATGTTAAAAGCAGAGGATTTCTCTTTATATTTGATCAATGCTGTCCATTTATCGCAAGATTTGTAACATATAATTCAGGATAATTTTGCATTGGTTCTGATCAATTTCATTTGTGGCTACACCTGTGGGGAATCATGTTCAAAATGGTAGCTTCAATGTCAATATCTATATCATTTTCTAAACTTATCCTGAGTCAGATCCTCTATTTTATAACCAATTCATGTTACAAAGATATAGAGAATTGTATGTTACATAGACATATAGCACCTCAGCTCAAATGGCACCTAGTTTCAAACTTCAAGCAGCTTCTATTGCAAATCAAAAGAAATCCTAAGATCCATAATTTCCTAGCTATAATCATAATCACAAAGTATCAGTCAACCTAATTCAGATTCCACTCGTTCTTAAAGCATAGCGCAATGTTAGCTATCAAATTGTATGTTTATAATATCAGTATATCACCACACTCTGCTTCTAGCAGCCTCTATATACTCATTGGCTGAAAATGATTAGAAATGAAGAACAAGAAAATATAAACCAGTGCCAAGGCCATAACGATAAGCATTTTAACACACCTTGACCTATAAGCACAGCACGCCGTTGCCCAGCTGTGGCTTTCAGCAGGGTATTAAGATCGTATGATGTGTATGGTCCATCAGTCAACCTCCCAGGTCTGACATACATTTAAATGTGGCATGAAGAGGGTTAAAAGCTTAACAGCACATAATCCAAATTAATGCGTTCCATTTATTTATTTATTTATCAGCAAACATATGAAGTATGTGCAACTTTCATCTTTACCTGATAATAGTAAATGGAAGGCCGGAACTCTGAAGAAAATCCTCTGCCATCTTCTTGTATTTGAGGACACCAAATAGGTTCATAACGCTACATCACAAAGTAGCATAATAGTAAATGTGTGAAACAAACGATCAACAAGTCTTTTAGATGATAAAATAAAAGTGAAACTACCATGGAAGATGACAAGATTAAATTCATTTTAATTCATTACGTGATGTTGCAACGTGCAAGTAAAATTTGGGGATTATAGAATTGTAACAGGATAATTGGGATTATTTAGGATGAATTAGAAAGTATCTAAGAAGAAATTATTAAGCATTCTTACTTCCACGGTAATTCATTGAACTTAGTCACGCCGATTGATGAAACAAGAACAACTCTCTTCACTGAGGAGGGCAATGCAGATACCAGATTCCTTACTCCATCCCAATCTACAGAAGAGAAAATTACTCAGGTCAAAAGGAACAAAAATGTATCAAAAAAATCAACAAAATCCATACTGAATGCACAAATCTTTGGATGAATGGAAGCATGATTTATATTTTTAAATTTCCCATGATTGAGTCTTTGTCTAATTTATTTTCTCTTTTATTTTGATTATGGTGCCAAGTGATGTAAATCGATAATGATAAAATTCTGACCAACTCTTTCTGGAGTATTATCTCCATCCCACCGTTTTGAAGGAAAAGCTGTTGTTCCTGTGCAGCAAATCACATGTGTGACTCCCTAAAATTCATGTAAATACCCCAAAAATCGAATCAATGACATTACATTGTTTTTATGGATGATTTTACAAATGAAAAATCAAACAAATTCAAATGAAATGAAGTATTTGCAATTCACATTCGACAGCATACCTCAAATATGGATGGATCCAAATCCTCTTGCTTCCTAGTGTCTCCTTTAAATACCTATCTAGTTCAAAAGCGCTCTTTGTAACTTAACAATCTTGA
>JANTPZ010123077.1:0-20796 GCA_025593235.1 Vachellia pachyceras | reverse complement strand
ATTTTGCGGTTCGTGGTCCCTTAGCTTAAAGAAATGAGAGACAAGTCAAAGAACAAAAGTTAGTGGGGAACATAACAAACCCTAACAAAGAAGGTCATCATCAGAAAAAGATAGTTTCAAAGATATATATAACCTAAATTTCTCAAGCTTGGAGACCAAGTTTTGTCGTTTTATTCATTTTTAAAGTATTCACAATCATAAAACGCAAACACCCACAATACGTCCAGTGAATGCGTTTGTTGTATTTTTTTTGTCATTATTTTATCTTTATCTGATCCATTCCCCTTTTGACATGAGACATGAGACATTGAGACTCACCAATATTCCATACACATTTTTGTTATTATAATTCACTATACATTAGCATCGTTGTATAATTGCTACGCTTCCGTCAATTATATATAATGCCCACTTGACTTGTGGGCTTCGACGTAGCATGTGATGCACAAAAGATTCTCTCTGATGGATTTGCTTAAAAACATCATAGATTGAATGCTTTACATACAATATTCATCAAGTGATCACATATTAAAAATTAAGATGACAAATATATATGGCCCATGTATTTTTACAGTTATCATGACAAGATTTCACATTTCTTTATCTCGCAAAGTTTTTTATATTTAATATTGGAAAAGCTGGCATAAAGTTTTTTTTTTTACCAACAAAAAGCTGGCATAAAGTTAAACATTATAATTTATTATCATTTGTATTTTGTACATATGTGTACAATATTCTACCATAGGGAGAGGTGATTCGGTGCTATTGAATGCTTCCTTTTATATAAAGCAGCGCATAGTCCCACAAGACCCTCATTATTTTATTTTAACTCATAAAATAAAGTTAATATTTTATGCTTTTGTTTTAGGTGGTAAGAGAACATGGATATATACATGTTGATCCAAATGGAGATTTGGATAGAGGGAACTGGGAAGCTAGGACTTTGGTTTCTACCTTATATTGGATCCGTTTAGGAATACGGTAAAAAAGTATTTTTACGTAAGTCAAAATAAACATGTGAAGCAGATTTTTTTGTTTTACAAAAAAACACTGTAAAACGGATTCTTAAATTCCTCAAAAATATTGTCAAACGAACTATTGTTTGACCTATCACCTGTGTTCACCCACCCAATCATATTGAGAAGGGGATAAATGCTACCCGAAGACTTCTGGCGATGTAATTTCTTTTTATTAAATTTGTATATTATTTTCTTTTAATATTAGTCACCCTTTAGAATGTGAACAATATTTGGAAGATTTTTTTTTTGAATTTGGCCAATTTTAGAGGAAATTAAATTCTTTTAATATTAGACACCCTTTAGGATGCTTATGTTGGTCAGAAATTCTTTTTTAGGGAAAATCGATCTCCTTTTCCTTGATAAAAGCTATCCTTATAAGTAATTTTGTGAATTGGTTGAGCGAGTTTTAATTTCTTCGTGGATCCGTTTGTTATTACCGTTCTAGAATCTCAAGGAAGGGTTCGGTTCTAATAATAAAAACTTTTACAGCCACAGAATTTTAATACTTTGGCAGCAAGTTTTGTATTATAAGATTATTGGATGTATATAATAATATAAAATATGGACATTAGATGGTTGCAAGGAAAGGTGATGGGGACAGGACAGGGGACAAAGATGTAAATTGCAGTGTGTCGTTCAGCATCGGGAAGACTCCGGAATGATACTCATTCATTTCATCCTCTTGGATCCCTTTTCTGGTCTCACGCGGTTTAGGTGCTGACTAATGCGTAATTCATTACGTGTCCAAACATTACAGGTCTTCCTTCGTCATCTCTTCGTATTCATTGGTACAGCATTTATTAAGTGCTTTTTATTTTAATTTTCACACCACCCTTTGTTTAGCTGGGTTTTTGCTGCGAGCTCTCAAGCCTTCAAGTCATAAACTCAAACTGAACTCAGTCCTCACTCGCTGCTCGTTCTTCTCTTCTTGCTTCCAAACTCCAAATACCGACCTCCGACCTTTCTCTCTCTCGCTCTCTTCAAGCATCGTCTCCGTAGAATTCTTGGCTTGCCTCTTCCAACGCCTGTATCACTGTTGCTGAGACAACAACCATGGCGGATCCGGCACCAACTGAGAGACCTATGCCTGTGGGGTACGGATTCCGTCCCAACAACCGAGAGCTCGTCGGTCAGTACCTCCACCGCAAATTGATGGCCGACGACCCTTCGATTCACGACACCATCCCTGAGATTGGCGTCTGCAAGTACGAACCCCGGGATTTGCTAGGTACTTTTATTTAATTCTTCTCCTTTCAAATTTCTTATACTCCGTCCTCTTTTGCTATTTATATGGCCTTTGATTTTGATTTCTTCTTGTCCAGCTTGGGCTGCTTCGGCGGCTTCGTCCACCAAGTTTGACGACCGAAAAATTACAGACAGAGACACCAACAATGTCATTGGGACCAAGAAGACTTTGGTTTTTTACGAATGCCGTGTTCCCGCACGGAAGATCTGATGGGTTATCCATGATCTGCTCAATTGTCTTTCTAACAGGTGAACTTTTGCAATGAACTCCGTCCTTGTTCGACCAAAGGAGAATTAAAATTTAATTATATGCGTTTACATATATTCTTGAGATTTGGAGGTTATATGTTGTGCTTTTATCTATTTTATGTTTATAGAGCTAGAGCTATTGTATCATACTAGATTGAAAAATGGTCATACAACTATGGTTGTTGTTGGGGTAGTTTTTTACTTTATCGGGCTTCACAGTCAATTCTGATGAGTAGCTATTTGATGCAATGCTTATTCTATGAAGATATCGTTTCCGATTTTGTTCTTTAATTCTGGCAAATGAATTTTTGATTTTTTTTTTTGGTTTCAAACGTTGCAAGAGGACTCGTGTCCTTTGTTCGTTGAAGAAGAATGATGAGAAGAAAGAAAAAGAAAAAATTCATCCAATAGATAGAGTCAATATTTTAAAATGAAAATCAAGAAAATATATATACACTACTACAGAGTATAGTTTTTACTACTGAAATTCACGTCCTTTTTTAAAAAAGGAGTAAAAAATGAAGGCGGTGGTTTTAGGCGCTCAATCCTGAAATATGGCGCCTAAAGGGTAATTTTAGACGCATTATCTTAGAGATAGGGCGCCTAAAGGGCCTTGAGATGTCTTGTCAGCCTGTCCCTCCAATCGGCTCCTCGCTCCCACTCCCAGACCAGAGTGACAAACATACAGACAGAGTCTCACACCACCACTATCCTAGTTCCTACTCCCTTCTCGACTTCTTCGTCTCCCTGCTTCCTTAAGACCCTAACCCTAAATTCACCGTTGAATGCCGATCACCAGACATCAATTCACCATCGCCTCTCCTCTCGTTGACTCGATCCAAGTCCAAGTGTCCAACTTGCTGAGTGCTAGCATGCTACCCAACCTCACTCACTAGTTCCATTGCCTCTCGTTGTGTCGTGATTTTGGCTTCTCTCTCGTCGTGTCGTGATTTCAGCTGTCTTCTTCTTCTCGAGTTCTCTGCTGACTCAAACTCCATCGTCAACGGTGACGCTCTCATTTCCCCAGTTCGCTTGCAAGTATATTGTTCTGTTCTTCTCTATTTCACTATTTCACTTGCATGTCTTCTTTTTTAGTTCTCTCCTAACTCCATCGTAGACGGCGACGCTCTCACTTCCCCATTTCCCCATTTCGCTTGCAAGATTTCCAGATTTATTATTTTGTGCTTTGTTGTTGTGTGTGTGCAAATATACATGTTTTTTTTTTGCATTCATTGCTTTTAACATGTGTTAAGTGTCAGTTCGTGTTACATGATTTATGTTATTATTACTTATAAAAAGATATCCACAAATATTAGTTGCCTCTGCTGGTCGGAGGATGTTTATGTGAGTGGGAGTGGAAGAGAATCTTTTAGTTGTAGGCTATTTTAATATCTTAATATCATAAATACACATTTCAATTGATAATTACTTTCTACAGTCATATATTGTAACATGCTCTATCATTTCTCTGATCCAATATATAAGAACAAATTTTATTTTATCTAAAAAATTAATATATTTTTATCTTGAATTGTATATATCTCTCATTTTTCCCCATTCATTGGTATTCATTCTCTCTCATCTTTATTGGTATTCATTCTCTCACACTTGTCATTTTTATAAATAAAGGTACGTTAGGGAAAGAGTGATATCTTTTACACGTTTATTAGTTAAACAAATTTTAAATGTCATATTTTAAGTGATTTGAGATTTGCATAGATTTATGTCCTACGAATATAATAAAGAGTTATAATTTTCTAGAACACAGGGTGCATTACGTTGGGAACACAATAAGAGCAGACGTTAATCCAAAGCTGTGTTATCTAGCGTAAATAATTGAAAGGTATGGAATTATAGTTATCCCTTTAATACATTTAGCCGAAGTGGTAATAATTAACTTGTTTTGTAAATTTCATTTTCATTTATATGTGCTGTTGTAGTCATTATTGGAGTCTGTGTTGCACCCTCTCGTGAATACTGTGTATTGGTTTGATCCGTTGGCTGACAGAAAGGAAGGGGACGACCAAAAATACGTCTTTGATACGTAAATTTTTCCATTTGTAAATTATTGCTTTTAAAAATGTTTAAATATGTTGTTTTCATATGTAGCGATTGTCAATTTAATCGCGGCGCACTCAAGACACCGATTTATGGGCGGTAAACATGAAAGTAGAAATAGAACCACACATTGGTCTTATCCAAAAGTAAGTACTTTGACTTTAAGTTCTTTCATTGAAAATCATTTTATCCCTTTATACGTTTTAACAATATGTTTATCTTTAGTGCCCTCGACAATCAGGCAATACTGAGTGCGAATATTATGTCATCAGTTACATGTATTGTATCATTCAGAGTGGATTGACTAGAGATTTAGAAGAGGTAATACGTAATCTATCAAATATTGATGAGTTAATCGTTTAGTTTGATGGATTTGAATTGGTCTAATTTTTGATAATGACGATGCTTACTTGGCTGCTGACATTGATTTGATCAGAAGTTTGTTGGCTAGTCGTCTTCTTGACTTGTAAATAATGCTTATTTCTTAAAGGTGAATATAAAGTTCTAACTTTTGATGTCGACTTTTATAGGGTTAATTAGATTGATCAATTGTGGTTCTCTGCCACAAATGTACAATGATCTTTGCTCAATAAATGAGACAATGACTTTTGTGTTTCGCTAGCACAAGGATCTTGGCTTAGGTAGATATATACGTCTAACTCTTAATGAATTTTTTGTTTCTCTGCCACAATAACTTGTTTTTAACTCTAATATGTGTTTATTATGTCTGGACTAGATCTGGTGTGCAAAATAGAATTACTTACTACAAATTGAATAAGATGTAGTAAATTGGTTAAATAAAATTGAACAGAACGTTTTGAACAGAACGTTTATATGCGTCCTATTTAATATATAGGGCGTCGTAGGGTACACCTTATACCTACAGCGTCTTATCTTGAAATTTAGGGCGTTGTAGGATATCTATAGTGCCTTTCATGATATAGGGTGTTGTAGGCCCTAATTTTTACTCACATCACATACACACCCCCAAGAAAGGACATCAATTGTGGTTAAAAATAGGGTGTAAAAATACATTCTGTAGTAAAGGTTTCAAAATGAAAATCAAGGAAATACATATATAAACTTAAAAGTAAGTAAAATCTTTTTGACACGGTTTAAATTTTATGTTTGTAGTTAGAACTAATATTTGATTGATATATTTGTCAGAAAGAAGCTAGAGACTTAACCATCATCCCAATTAAACGAAGGTACAGACTCAACGATTCAACCGTCATCTCAATTAAACGAAGCTACAGACTCAATGATTCGACCACCGTCCCAGTTAAGCGAAGCTACAGACTCAATGATTTGACCACCGTCCCAGTTAATCGAAGCTACAGACTCAATGATTTAAAGAAATATAAAGATTCAACTAGTCAGACAACTTTTCAAGGAGATGAAGCAAATATTCAGTTTACTTCTCAAGCTGCTGAAATGATGAACCTAGTGATTCATATGCCACCTGAACCAAATTATGCTGTTGAAGCAGTATTTGATGGAGAGCTGTAAGAACTTGTTGACTTGTAGAAATTACTTTATAGGTTGATAGACTTTAATAGCCGTTTTGAATTATAAGGAGACACTTTAAAAACTCTATGTAAGTAGCATTCGTAGAGTGTTTTGTTTTTTAGTCCCTTAACACTATAAAAGAGCACTTAGGAATTTAAGAGAGAGCACACCGGTTTGCAACTAGGCTCTTACTTGTAAATCTCTTCTCTCCCCCTTTATATATCATTTACACAAAGCTGTAAGTGTTTGGAATAAAAGCAGAACAGGGATAAGAAACTTACAGAAATTCTGCTTTTACTCCAAACACTTAAAGCTTTGTGTAAAGGATATACAAAGGGGGAGAGAAGAGATTTGTAAGTAAGAGTCTCGTTGTAAACCATTGTGTTATTTGCTCTTTTATAGTTTTAAGGGACTCAAAAGACAAAAGACTCTACGAAGGCTATTTACATAGAGTTTTTAAAATGTCTCCTTATAAGTCAAAAATGTTATTAAAATCTATCAACCTATAAAGTAATTTCTACAAGTCAACAAGTTCTGACAACTTTATCTCTTTGGTAACATGTCGTCTGCTCTTCCTTTAGCCAAGTATGATAGTTGTAGCAATTGTGCTTTATATCCATTTGTCTTATCCTTCTGCGGACTGCATTTTTTATTGATGGGGATGCTTGTTAATTACTGTTAGCAACGAATTTTTCATACCATCTTTTTAATTTGTCTGCATCTTTTGTAGTTCTTCTAGGAGCATAAATTGCTAAATATTCATCGATGTGATAAATCCATTGAGAATCTTTTTCACAAAAAGATTTTTCAAGATTTTCAATTATTGTCATAAATTCATTAGCTTTTTTGTCAGGTATAGCCTTACAGGTTTCTTCAGTAAATTCTTTGATTTCAGGTGTCGGTAATAAAGGTTGTCTAGTAAAGCCGAATTTGATGAGAGTATAGGTTCAATATACTGATCTTGCCAAAATTCAGGAATAGCAGAATGAAATATCATAAATATTTGTCTTCTAGATACTATTTATTTATAGGTCACATCTGCTATTTTTATAGGTTCAAGTAGATACATAAGTTCAGCTAAATATTCTTCAGGATAAATTTGCTGGATAAATCAGTAATGATAAAGAGTTAGAACTTTTTGTGGATTGGCTTCTTTAAGGATTTAAGTTTTGTTGAAAAGATTATGTGGACATGTAATGATATACTGGGCTTGTAAGGATTTTTCGGTACAAGTTTTTCTTAAAGCTGCATGGTAGTTTGCTTCTTGGACTTTTATATCTTGGGCTTCTTTGGCTATTTGAACCAAAGGTTTAGAAGTCTCATGTTTTTCTTAGGTTTGAAAAGGTTGAGCTGTTTCAGATTGTTTAGATGATTCTCCAGTAGAAAATTGATTGGACTGGACTTGTCCAATTAATTTCATAAGTTTCGTTGGATCATAAATACTAAATTTCTACTTATTGGGAGTAAATTATGCCCTTGATTTCTCCATTTCTAGAGTCTTCTCATTAATTTCTACCTTTTCAGATAAATTATCTGCTATAATATCCATTGATTGAATATTATTAGCACATAATTTATCTTCAATAATTTTAAGTTTGTCGGCAATATTGGAACAAAATTTTGTAAGTTCTGCAGAATTATTTTGTTGTCATTGAAAAAGTTCTTGAATTTCCTTTTTTAACGGTAGCAATTCCTGTAAAGGCTACAATTCAAGCTTTATAGTTTGTAATTCAGTTTTTAAGGCATGCAAGGGTTGTATTACCTCATTAATTTTGGTTAATTTCTGTAACTCCTCCATTTCTGTTTAGAAAATCTGCAAGAACATTATCAGTACCTTTTATATGAACAATTGAAATATCAAAATTTGACAGAAAATTTTGCCATTTGATTAACATACGTTGTTGTACTGGTTTTAATTTTTTATTTAACCAAGCTTTCGCTTGGGTATTGTCAGTCCTGATTTTTATTGGATATTTTATTATATTATCTTGAAATTTTTTCACAGCATTATAAACTACTAAATTTTTTTTAATATTTAAATCATAATTTTGTTGAGTTTTTGTAAATTTACGAGATAAATATTTTGTTAAAACTTCCTTTGCTCCATCAAAAGCGTAAAGTACTGCTCCCCATACTTCATCAGATGTATCAGTATACATAATCCATTTCTCTATTTTCTTCTTGGTAAATTTTTTAATTCTCTTTTTAATTGTCCAAATTTTTCTTGATCTTTTAAAGTCCAAACACTTAAATTTCATTTTTTAGTTTTTTCAGTAAGAAAGGAAATCTTTTTATTAAAATGAGGAATATATTCACTTACTTGATTTAATATACTTATGAGTGATCTGATTTCTTTAATTATTTTATGCTTCTTTTGAAATTCCATAATTTTGGAAATAATGTGATCTTGTAAATTTATTTGTCCATCTCCTATAATATATTCTAATGCTTTTATTTTAGTTTTCATTAATTCAGTTTTCTTTGGAGAAATACTAATTCATTTTTCTATAATTAACTCAATAAATTTTTCAACATCCCTTTTATGTTTTTCTATATCATTTTCATAGAAAATAATATCAATATATACTGCATTTTTCTTTTGAATTTGAAGTTTACCTAGAATAAATATGTTTTTGAAATATTCATGGACTATTGTGAAATCCCATTCCATTCATAAATACCATAAGGTGTGCTAAAAACAGTATACTTTTTACTTTCATCAGTCAATTTAATTTAGAAAAATCCATATTTACAATCAAATTTACTAAAATAAGTATATTGTTTTATTATTGGTAGAAGTGTATATCTATCTTGAATAGAACTTTTATCTTTAATAACTGTTTTATTTATATTTCTATAATCAATAACAAGTTTAGATTTTCCTTTAACTTGTTCTGAATGATTTCTGACTATAAATGATGCACTACAATAAGGAGAAGTACTAGGTTGAATCAATTTATAAGATATATATTCATCAATATATTGTAAAAAATCTTTTCTATCTTCTGATGTAAATTTAAAAGGTTTTATTTCAATTTTAATATTATTTTTCTTTAAATATTCTTCAGGATTCAATTTTATTTCAGCATATGGTTTTGATTTATGCCAATATTGTAAAGGATTGTCACTATAATTTTCAGTTATTAATCTCATTATTTTTTGTTCCCAAGTTTCTTCAATTAAATTTATTTGTATATTATTTGGTAAATATTATATTTTTGTTTCCTTTCCTAATTTTTTAATGAAAGGAGTTTCCATTCTAGAATAAGGTTGTTTTATTCTAGTTGCAGTAGCTTTATGTCCACAAGGTGTTTTAAATAAGACTATTTTATCGAAAAGACATGAAAACATCTATCTATAAAATCTATTCCTAATATAATGTCTGATTTCAAATCATTAAATTGATAGGCTTTTTCTAAATTTAATTCATATTGTCCAATTTGTATTTTTCTATTTTATATTTTATATTTTATTTGTTGTAGAGTACTACTAAATCCTAAAATATTTATATTTTCTTTAATTAATTTCCATTCATTAGGTGGGAATACTGATTGTTTTATTATAGAGGTTTCAGCTCCTGTGTTTATCATAGCATGATATTTTCTACTCATATATTTTTTATAATTTATTTGTACTAAAATATAAGGTGCTTTTGCATTTCTTAATGTTATAATTTTATTAATAATTTATTTTATACTTTTGAAATTAAATCTAGGGCTGGTTTCCATTCTCTTATAGTTTCTTCATATTCTTGTATCAATTTTTCTCTATCTAATATTAATTGTCTTATTCTTTCATCTAAATAATTCATGTCTAAGTCTTCATAATCATATCCTCCATGTAATAGTCTGCTTATTTGTTTGTCTAATTCTTTTCTATGTAGTTTCAATTCTTTAGTTTGCCTTTTTATTTTTTCTATCATTTTTCTCATTCTTAAAACATATTTTGCTATTCTATTCATGAGGTATAATCAAATATCATTTTCTTCTTTGATTCTAAATTTTGGCACCGTTTTTATCCTTATTTTATATTCTTTTAACTTTGTTTTTTGAATTTGATTTTTATAAGGTAGATCAGCAATATCATTATTATTTATTTGGTTTAGTTGCTTTATTTGAGAGTTTCTAAATATTTGTTTTATACTTTCTCTATTTACTACTGAATATTTGTCTTGGTTTGACATTTAAATTTTTTTTAGTATTATTTGTTCTTTATTAGCTAAAGTTAGAATAATTTTATCTTTTAATATCTTATAAGGTTTATGTTTATCGAAAAATGCTAATCCTAAAATATTAATTGTAGAAGGTTTACAAGGAATACTTTCTATAGATTGATCTAATTTATTATATCTGATTATAATTGTTTCATTTTGTGCTATTAAGTCTGATGTTACAAAAGTCATGGTTCCGTAGAATTTGACCTTGCTTCGCTCTGGCAGCTGTCTCCTGCTCCAAGCATAGATGAGCAAAGGTATTCAAAAACGTGGCAACATCTTAGATGCATTGCCATGAAGCATAGAAAACCATTTCATCTCTAAATGTTTTCTGAATTTTGATGATTTGGCAAAAAGAATTGCCATGTATCTCTTATTGTATCTCTTTCTATAATATTGCGATTTAGCTCGCAGGGACTTGGTGCCTGTAACCTAATCCCTTTTATTTACATAATGTAGTTTTGTGTGGTCACAAAAGATTGTTCGTTTCTAAATTATAAATGATTCTTAGGTATATAAACTATTGAGAATAACAGAAGCAAATAAAGCAAATAAATAAAATATATACCTATATCGTTAAATGAAAATTTAGAATTGACAATGTCAAATAAAAAATATATACCTATATTGTTAAGTGAAAATTTAAAATTGACAACGTCAAATAAAAATGACAAATCAAGAATTCAATAATGCTATATCCCCCACTTTTTAAAAAATCTAGATTTTTTTTAAAAAAAGTGAGTATTTAAACAAAATCTAAATTTTTAAACTGTCACTAAAACCCTCTTGATATCAAATCCTAAAATTAATAACCAATTAATTGTGATTAATCAATTAATTAGTTGTGCTTTTAATCAAGTAGAACGTGTATCTCATTTCTAGCATTCCACATTTCATTACCTGTAAGAACGATACCAGTATGAATACATATATTTCATTGTATGGATGGTATTATCGATCCCACTAATTAATATTCCCTCCAATCTATATCCTTTATTTGTTAGATTTATTTTAATGTAAAAGTATCACACTTGCAAATACACCGTCCGGGATATCTCACATCTATTAATTTTAAACTTTGTCCTTTAAAGTATATGTTCGGGATCTGTTAGGAGAACGATTTTACATATTACAAAATAAGTATGAGAAATGAGTTTTATTTCGACTTGCGTTCAACGTGATTGGGAAGTGATTCCCACACAAGCAAATAGTGTATTTGTATGTCATCTTTAAATTAAAAATACATGAGTGATCATGGTACTGAAAATAGGAACAAAATGTCCCCCTGTGGTAAGATGCATAAAATGAAGTTAATTGAACAAAGATCAGCGAGATAATCTATCAAAATAATTGTACCCTTAGGTGAAATATAGCTTTGCAAGGTCAATTTCTCAAATATGAAATATAGATTTTCAAAGTCGTATTCAAAGCATTGTTAGATACAGAGTTTGGTGTAGCTTTCCTAAATGCATTCCATACATTTATATGAATTCGAATTCAGAAACTCGTGGTTAAGAGGTCAAAGCTTCTCCCAGTGCAAGTCAATTATATTGGATTTACACATTTAGATGAGAGAAGTGATTCACCACAGATGAGATGCTGCGGGGCATTATACAGAGACTAGGGGAGCTTCACTGAATCGTTACAGGAAGATGGGAATACAAATCACAGATAGATACTTAATTGGTTAATGAAAGAATAAGACTGGCATTCGTTGAAACTTCACCATGCAGCGAATGACGCGTACAGATTTGGTGATGGTTCGAAGAAAGCAAGCCAGATTGAGACTCGCAAACGGATCAATATTGTGATAATGGAAACAAAGAAAGAAAAAGAGAAAAAAAAAAAAAGTTGGGACTGAGAAGTCTAAAGCCTGAAAGAAGGAAGAACGAATGGGATGAAAATCTTTACGATGGTGGTGGGGAATATAATCAACAAGACTTAAAAAGATTGGTATTCCTGATGATTAGAGGCACTTTGCGATGCGATGGATGGTCACGAGGGCCTTTTTGTCCTTTTCCTGTGTAGGAGTTTCTAATAATTTGTGGTATTCAATTGGATTCACAAAACAAAGTTAAATAAAGGTGTCCATAAATGATGCAATCTCTCAGCAGCGGCCTTCCTTCCTTTCGCAATTATCACTGAATTAATGCCCTGTGGAATTAAAAACTTATTATGACATAATTAATAACCTTGGGGCTAAAGTCCCTTCGGCAAAATCCAATAGAATCAGAGCATAAATGATGCAATCTCTCAGCAGCTACTTAAAAGGATGATATGCATAAATCGAGCAAAAGCCTTAGGGCTAAATGATTCTTTTCCTTGATTGTGATCAAGATGACCAATCAGATATATTGGTCTGTGTTCTCTTTCTTTCTCGAAAGATTCCAAAATGGTGTTTGCATACGAAAGCACAGATGCTTGACATGACTGGTCCTTTAAACTACACTAAGCAGAGAAAGCCGCGTGAGATTTAATAACCATGGTTTAAAGGAAGAAGCTTATTGGGATGGAAACCAAGACAAGATGAAAAAAGTTGCAGCGGAGAAGTCAAAAAGAGTCAAACCTGAGGAAAGGAAGGAACGAAGACGGAGGAAGCCTCCAACTCCGAACCAGTTGTGGGGCCCACAACAGGTACGGACACGGGTTTTTTGGGTGGGCCTCATATTAGAAACAAAGAACGAAGGATATTATGGCACCTAGTTTGGAGGTCCCTGAAAGAATAATTTTTACAGGATTTAAAGGTGAAAATTAGATTTTGAGATGATAGTTTTTACAGATTTTAAGGTAAAATTTAGGTTTTGAAATGTGATTGTGTCTGAGAAGTTATTGACTTTTAAGGAGTTTGAAGTAAGAAATAAGTATGAACGATGAAAAAAGAAAGAGAGAAAACGTAAAATTTATTCTGAAAGAGATTATGATTTGACAAGAAAATAACTTTTTTTAAAAACATATGTTTCAAACCTCTTTTATTATAAAACCTAGATTTTAAAAAAATGTGAGCATTTAAACAAAACTTAAATTTTTAAAATAAGAGATAAACGAGTTCTAAGTCAAACAAAATGCGAAGGGAGACCTAATTACTTAAAAAAATCTTATTCAAAGTGATAAGTATAGTTATATTATTATTTTTGTATTAAAATTTTTTATTACATACTATTCTATTTTTTTTACAATGAAATATTTTTTTTCTTAGAACTTGATAGTAATTCTCTTATAATTATTAATTAATTTCTCTACAAGTGCTAATTAATCGCTGAACTCTTGGGCACTCGTGATAGTGGATATTTGTTAATCTCTCACCGTTTGATGGATTTCTATGTATAAACTGTAACTACAGCCCTCTTGATATAAAATCCTAAAATTAATAACCAATTAGTTGAGATTAATCAATTAATTAGTTGTAATTTTAATAAAGTAGAACGTGTATCTCATCTCTAACATTCCCCATTTCATTACCTGTAAGAACGATACCAGTATGGATACATATCTTTGATTGCATGGATGGTATTATGAATCCTACTACTAAATATTCCCTCCAATCAATATTCTTTATTTGTTAGATTTATTCTTTACAAATGAAGCAGTTACCATTTACAATTTTTTGAGACCATTTTGTAATACATTTTTTTAATTGATATCTCTGGATAATTCTCACAATTAAAAAATACATGAGTGATCATGGTACTGAAAATAGGAACAAAATGCCCCCCTCATTTTATTTAACTTTCATTAATTACCCATATATTTGTTGTCCTCTTTAAAGATCGATGTGAGTTATGGTTGCTTAAATTGACCAACTTCGGAGTCCTGTCTTCCATTTCGCATCCAGACAAACAACGACGCAGCAATCTCTCTCTCTCTCTCTCTCTAGAGGTTTCGTCTGCCGCTCCTTCAAACTCTCCGATTGCCTTTTCATAAGCTTATTAGAATATAGTTGAAAGCTCCTATGCAGCCGGATATGCCGCCGGTGGGGTTCGGATTCCGTCCGAAAGATGATGAGCTCGTCGGTCACTACCTCTACCACAAGTTGATGCCCGGCGATCGTTCCATTCAGGACACCCTCCCTGAGATTGACGTTTGCAAGTACGAACCCGGGGATTTACCAGGTCGCATAATCCAAGCCCCACATCTTCTACACATCAATACTTGCTTTTATTTAATATTCGTTCTTCACGCTCCAATCATATCTTATGATGCTTCTTCTTCTTCTTCTTCTTCATCATCCAACAGCTGTTGTTTCATCGCTTTCGCTGATAAAGTCTAACGACCCTGAATGGCTTTTCTTCAGTCCACGAAATTACAAGTTTTCTAACGGTTCTCGGTCTAATAGGGCAACATCGTGTGGCTACTGGAAAGCCACCGGCAAAGACAGGAAAATCTGGCATCGAGACACCAACAATGTTATTGGGACCAAGAAGACTCTTGTTTTCTACCAAGGACGTCATCCCGGCGTTAACACTAATTGGGTTATTCATGAATATCATGATGCCCTCTCTCCTCATCGGGTAGCTACGCTTTTATTCCTTAATCTGTTTTGTCATATAATGAATATGGATATTTATCAAAATTTATGTGTGTGTATATGCAGTATTCATATATAGCTCTTTCCATTTTGTGATTATAAAGCCGAAGTCAGATATCACAACCTGAATAATTTTCTGGTTTAAAACTGTCTTGTATACATATAACAACTATGATAAGTTGTTTTTTCCAGTTCTAACTTTACATTAATCTTTTTATAATATGACTCTTTATATATGACGCATCACATTGTTTTGTGGCTAAATGTTTATCACTAATTTTCATGCGGGGAACAATCTTGTGTGTATAACTGATTTGATTTCTATTGCTTTATTATTTCTTTCAGATAATCTATTCTCTAATATTATCCTGACAAATAATGAATGTTTGATTTATTCTTCTTCCATGTTTTAGAGAACCCATGTTCTATTTAAGTTATTGAAGAAACCCGGGAAGAAAACACAAGAACAAACAGATGAGCTGGTCAATGATGACAATGAGCCGAATCATAACCGTATGGCAAATGAATTTGAAAGTCCAGCAAATGGGTATATGATTCCAGAAGTAAGAAGACAGATTTCTTGAGCTACTGATGATGATAAATATATTGTTCATATATATATATATATAATGCTAACTAGGTCAAGATGTGAAACATTATGAGAAGTATCATATTTGATTGATATTATGATATAGGTACACAATTTTTCGTACGTGGATCATCAAACACCTCCTCACTCAGATGACATTCGAGACTTAATGGCTCAACAACCTCCAAAAGTGGATTCAACCATTGATGATGAGCATGAAGAATTTGATTACAGATCATTCTTGTGTTTGTCTCCAAGTAAGGATGAGAACTGAGAAAGGTTACATGGGAATGGTATTAGCATATCAGATGATATAGATGTATGCATTGAGGCATAGGTGAAGAAAGTGAAACTATTTCTTCTAAAAGAAAAAGAATTGTGTCGTGCCTCTTTTAGTAGTGTGTTCTAGTATTGATTTGGAGCTTGTTGACAAGAGTCTATATAGCCAACCAGGTTGGCTTGTTATAACTTGTGTGACCTTCTCCTGATTATCTTTAGTTTACATTAATGCAATTCTCTATGGCCAGAAGAGATTATTTTTCCCCATCGCTCATAATTAACAAGTTCATCAGTTAGTATAGACTACCAATAAGAAACAGATTCAGTAGCATACCGATCAAATATTACTAGTCATATATTGGAAAATTAAATATGTCTACCTTCTTAAAAAAGGGGAAAAAAGAAAATGGCTACAATGTTGAATCGTTGAAATGATCAAGTTAATTAACCATCACAACTAATTAAAAATGACAAATATATATATATGTAGATTCAAAATGACAAATAAACGTTTATCCCTATATATAAACAGATCGTTGATATTATGGTGTTGCATTATTGAAAAAAAAATCATTTGTCATATTTTTTTATTGAATGCATGATGATTTTATGAAAATTAGTTTGAGAATTTCATCTGTCTGGAGCAACTTTTTTTCTGCTATGAAAATATGTGAATTAAAGAATCTATGGATTTAGGGGGGCGGGGGGCTAAAGTAACCCCCCAAAGATTCTTGCATTGGATAATCATTTTGCGGTTCGTGGTCCCTTAGCTTAAAGAAATGAGAGACAAGTCAAAGAACAAAAGTTAGTGGGGAACATAACAAACCCTAACAAAGAAGGTCATTATCAGAAAAAGATAGTTTCAAAGATATATATAACCTAAATTTCTCAAGCTTGGAGACCAAGTTTTGTCGTTTTATTCATTTTTAAAGTATTCACAATCATAAAACGCAAACACCCACAATACGTCCAGTGAATGCGTTTGTTGTATTTTTTTTTTGTCATTATTTTATCTTTATCTGATCCATTCCCCTTTTGACATGAGACATTGAGACTCACCAATATTCCATACACATTATTTTATTGCAATTCACTATACATTAGCATCGTTGTATAATTAATTATTCATATTTATTATCAGCCTCATTATTTTATTTTAACTCATAATAATAAAGTTAACATTTTAAAGTTAACATTTTTATGCTTTTGTTTAGGTGGGAAGAGAACATGGATATATAAAAAGGTTGAGAATATAGTTCAAATTTATACTTCTTTAATTTAACCATCTAAAACAGGGTTTGAATTTTAGGGATATGTGACGGATCATGTTGATCCAAATGGAGATTGGGATAGAAGGAAGCTAGGACTTTGGTTTCTATCTTAGATTGGATTCGTTTAGAATTATGATGGAGAAATACTTTTACGTAACCGAAGTGAATATGTAAAGGAGTCAAAGAGAAATACTGTTAAACGGACTTTTGAATTTCCTAAAAGTGTTGTACAACGGAGCCATTGTTTGAATAAGGATAGTGAAGGGGATAAATGCTGCTGGAAAACTTCTAGCGTTGTAATTTCGTTTTTGTTAAATTTGTATATTATTTTCTTTTAATAGATCACACCCTTTAGAATGTGAACAATGTTCGGAAGAATTTTTTGAATTTGGCCAATTTTGGAGGAAAATTGATCTTCTTTTTCTTGATAAAAGCTATCCTTATCAGTAATATTGTGAACTTGGTTAGCTAGTTTTCTCCGTGGATCCGTTTGATCTTACCGTTCTAGAATCTTCAGCAGGAGGTTTCTGTTCTGAAAATAAATAGGAATATGCAACTTTTTTACAGTCACAGAATTTTCAAACTTTGGCAGCAAGTTTTGTATTATAAGATTATTGGGTGTGTATACAATGGATTTGTTTGAAAAAGTTTATTTCCTCTTTAAAAGTATGTTCAATAGTATTTTTCAGTAAAACGAAATAATCTCCTCCATATATTTATCTCAATTTAAGTAAAATACTTTCAGCAGACAATATAAAATATGGATAGTAGACAATTGCAAGGAAAGGTGATGGCGACTCGTAACGGAATGGAGACAGGGGACAAAGAGGTAAATTGCAGTGTGTCGTCAGCAGCATCGGGAAGACTCCAGAATGATCCTCATTCCTTTTCATCACCAGGGGAAAAAAGATCCTCTTAGATCGATCCCTTTTCCAGTCTCACGCGGTTTAGGTCCCTCTTAGATTCCTTTTATTACGTGTCCAAACATTACAGGTCTTCCTTCGTCATCTCTTCTTACATTGTGCGTGTTAATTTTTTTAAGTTTTTTATTTTAATTTTCACACCGCCCTTTATTTATAGCTCGGTGATCGGGTCCTTGCAGCCATCTCTCAAGCTACTGAACTCAGTCCTCACTCGCTGCTCGTTCTTCTCTTGCTTCCAAACTCCAAATAGAGACCTCCGACCTCTCTTTCTCTCTTGCTCTCTCTCTCTCTCTCTTCAAGCATCGTCTCCGTTGAATTCTTGGTCGCTGAGACAACCACCATGGCGGATCCGGCACCGACTGAGAGACCTATGCCTGTGGGGTACGGATTCCGTCCCAACGACCGAGAGCTCGTCGGCCACTACCTCTACGGCAAATTGATGGCCGACGACCCTTCGATTCACGACACCATCCCTGAGATCGGCGTCTGCAAGTACGAACCCCGCGATTTGCTTGGTATTTTCATTTAATTCTTCTCCTTCCAAATTCCTTATGCTCCGTCGTCATCTTTTGCTATTTATATGGCCTTTGATTTTGATTTCTTCTTGTCCAGCTTGGGCGGCTTCGGCGGCTTCGGCTACCAAGTTTGACGACTTTCAATGCTATTTTTTCAGTCCTCGCGATTACAAGTACTGTAACGGTAGACAGTTTAACAGGACAACATCGCGTGGCTTCTGGAAAGTCACCGGTAGAGACCGAAAAATTACAGACAGAGACACCAACAATGTCATTGGGACCAAGAAGACCTTGGTTTTTTACGAAGGTCGTGTTTCTAATTCATGGAAGACTCCTTGGGTTATTCATGAATATCATGATGCCCAATTGCCTCCCCAACAGGTGAACTTTTACGATGAACTCTGTCCTTATTGATCAAAGGGGCATTAAAATTTAATTATATGCTTTGTAGATATTCTTGGGATTTGGAGGTTATATGTTGTGCTTTTATCCATTTTGTGTTTATAGAATTAGAGCTATATTGCAACAGGCTTTCTGAGATTGAAAAATGGTCATACAACTATGGTTGGTGTTGGGGTAGTTTTTTTCTTGATCGGATTTTACGACCAATTCTGATGAGTAGCTATTTGATGTAATGCTTCTTTTGTGAAGATATCGTTTCCGGTTTTATGCTTTAATTCTGGCAAATGGATTTTTGATTGTTTTTGTTTCAAATGCTGCAGAGGACTCATGTACTTTGTTGGTTGAAGAAGAATGATGAGAAGAAAAGAGAAGAAAAAATTCATCTTATAGATGATGTTGAAATAGAGTCAATGCTTCAAAATACAGATCAAGAAAATACATGTATGAACTTTGAAGTAAGTAAAATCTTTTGAAATGGTTTAAATTTTATGTTTGTAGTTGTGAAATAGCATGATAACTAATATTTGATTGATATATTTGTCAGAATGAAGCCACAGACTCAATAATTCAACCGTCATTTCAATTGATTGAAGCTACAAACTCAATGATTCAACCATCGTTTCAATTAAGTGAAGCTACAGACTTAATGATTCAACTGCCATCTCAGTTAAATGAAGCTATAGACTCAATGATTCAACCGATACCCCAGTTAATCGAAGCTACAGACTCAATGATTCAACTGATACCCCAGTTAATCGAAGTTACAGATTCAGTGATTCAACCATCATCCCAATTAAATAAAACTAAATACTCAACTAGTCAGACAACTTTTCAAGGGGATGAAGCAAATATTCACTCCACTTCTCAAGCTGCTGAAACATTGAACCCAGTGATTCATACGCCATCTGAACCAAATTATGCTGTTGAAGCAGTATCTGATGGAGAGTTTAACTTCAGCCCAGAAGAACTTGACGACCTTGCTTCGCTCTGGCAGCTGTCTCCGGCTCCAAGCATGGATGAGCAAGGGCTATTCAATAACGTGGCAACATCTTATGCATTGCCATGAAGCATAGAAAACCATTTCATCTCTATATGTTTTCTGAATTTTTGATGATTTGGCAAAAGAATTGCTCTGTATCTCTCTGATTGTATCTCTTATTCAGTGTTTCATAATCTTGCGATTTAGCTCGCAGGGACTTGGTGCCTGTAACCTAATCCCTTTGATTTACATGATGTAGTTTTGTGTGGCCCAAAGAATTGTTATTTTCTAAATTATGAATGATTCTTACGTATATAAACTATTGAGAATAACAGAATAATCAAATAAATAAAATATATACCTATATTGTTAAATGAAATTTTAAAATTGACAATGTCAAATAAAAAAATGTACCTATATTAATGGGTTTGTTTGGAAACTCCGTTCCTAAAATGGTACACACAAATCAAGACAATCATATTGAAATCCGTAAAAATTATCTCGAAATCCGTAAAACTATTTTTAAATCCGTAAACTCATTTTTCACAACGGAACTCATTTCTCTCCCAAATACACCCATTGTTAAGTGAAAATTTGAAATTGACAACGTCAAATAAAAATGACAAATCAATAACTCAATAATGCTATATACTCCACTTTGTGAATCTAGTGGAGGTGTTTAGGAAAACTTCTCAACACCCCAAACGCACGCTCAATAATGTTTTTTCATAAAACGAGATAATCTCCTTCACATATTGATCTCGTAAATGGTAAAAGCACTTCTTCACATATTTCTCTTTATAAGTTAAACTGGTCATTTTTTTACTGAAACATTTGATAACAAATAAATTGAGAAATGACAAAAGCTAAGTTCAATACTTGCTGCAGACATTCTCTATACAAACATGATAAGCAACATTTTTATTGCTCAACAATTAAAAATTAAAAAGATTTATTTACATGCATGTTAGATTTTATAAAAGAAAAAATGTATAAATTTTATCGTTCAAAGATGCAAGG